>BOPP01000098.1:3677414-3695324 GCA_017312745.1 Gryllus bimaculatus
ATCATATTTACTTATTATTTTGTAAAAAAATAGATTGTAAATTTTTTGTTATAAATAAAAAAAATATAAAATCAAATGCTTCGATAGAGAGATGTTGCAAGAGAAAAACCCTTGGAAGTAGAACCTCTTCTTGAAAGTAGCGAGTGTGTTATTTTCTTCTCGATATTAGTAATCTCCCTTTTACAATTAGTTCTTCCGATGGTACGTCACATATTCAGGAACAAGTTTAATTTGTGTGCAAAGTAGGGTCGTCCTGGAGATGTCTTGCTGTTGCTGAACAGCGTAGAAAATTAATATTCCACAACGCTGGCGTTAAAACTTTGATTGACGGCTGTCGCACCTCCGTAACCATCGGCTGTTGCGCGTTGGCATTCGTCGCCCACTGTAACGACCCCACTCGCTAGGCATCGGTGACAGTTAATGCCCTTCCGGCAGTCACACGCCGTCACCAGACAGTTCCACCAACTCAATAAATAAATATGGGAACACTCGGCGATCAATTCGTCTTCTCCCCACTAACACTGTAGATCTGAAGATAACTTGCGCAGATTGTGTAGACACTTTACTGTCCAGAAGCAAAGCAAAGGGCCATCACAGAATTTGGTGAATTTATTAAGGGAAACTGGAGGAAAAGACATTGGAAAACAGTTGAAATGACGCCGCAGTAAAAAAGAAACTTGGGTTGTATCTCTGATACAGGATTGATCTTTTCCTGATGTTGCAACATTTTTTATCATAGCATTTAATCGCTTTTACAAGAAGAGTAGGCTGTAAGACTGCGTATTATGTTATGAAAATTATTTTACAGGAAATTATCGTTGTTGACGACTTCTTTAACAGGTTTCTAGACAATAATCAGATAAAATATGTGTACGTATAAACCATAAAAATCGAATCATAATTTCATAAAATTTGTTCTTAAACATGTGATATTTATTACGTTTATTGACATCAGTGAATCTTCAGAAAATGGTACTTAAACCCATTGATTAAGAGAACAGCTACATTTCGACATTTTCTATATAAATAAAAGGAAACGGACGAAAACGTCGATCAAGAGAAGGGATTCAGGACCCGAAACTATGATATTTGATAATGAAATAAAATTCCTTGGGTAGAATATATCTATTTCATTCATAATAAATGAGTACTGTTTTAATGTACGGCAGTAAATAGTTTGTGTGTAAAATATTTTTGCTGAAGTTTCTCGAATATCCCCCATGCAAAGAACTTGAAGATTTTAGCGACTTATTTTTTTCCTTTAACCGACGTTTTGGCAGAGGGCTCCATCCAAGTGATGACTTTCAGAATGCCATCCTTCAAATGCCACACGTGTGCCTTTCGGACATCCGTAACTGGCATTATGCAATAACCTCGAAACGACAAGTCAGCCGCACGTGTGAACGCCGCTTCCGTCGGCTTTTTCCGCCGGGGCGGTGCGCCAACTGACACCCGGTAAATCTACTGGCGACTTGCGTGCGTTGCGTGTGAGGTCCGACCCTCCCTCCACCACCCCTGCTGGAAAAACGGCTCGCTTTTGCACACACCCCGCTAGCGATCAGTCACTCGCCGCGGGGCTCCACAAGTATTAACATCACACTCTCGCTTACCCCCGTCGCTTACCCGTTACTACATTTAAAAATTAATGAATTGATGTCAACCAAAATTATGTTTAGGCATTTTTTATTCACTAAAATTATTATTTTCTTTTCTATCTATAAATTTTTGAACTTTTGTTTTTGTTATTTAAGTTCGCTTCGACATGTAAATCACTATTGCATTTAACGGTATGGTAACTGTGAAGGTGACATGATATGGTGATGACAGAGGCTGAAAGGGGCTGAGAAGGCGAACACAAGTACAATCATGCCGAGGCAGGACTCGAACTCGCTATCTTTCGACCCAACATCGCTACAACACTACTGCCTTAACGACCTCGGCCACCGGACGCGCAATCTTCAACTTTGTTAGACTGTATTTGGTCTGAAGAAATAATTATTTTCCGAAACGTTGCTATTGCTAATATGTATCACATATAATATATTGCAATCATATTATATTTTTATTAAAACAGTTATCCTTAAACAATTTTATGTCTTTAAATAAAAGATCAAATACGGTTTGACAAAATGTACTGAAAATTGGAACAAAACTCAAATTACTTTCGGGAGAATTTTCTCTATCGTAGGAGATCATAACGATGCTCACATTTTAGTACCAGGTTTTAAAAATATATTTATATACAACATTAATAAATGTAACTGTGATAACATCAATTTAATCATCTTCAGTATGAATTTTCTCAAGATCTCAAGGATGGCTTCAGAAAAAAGTTGAGGTGAGACGATTATAAACAAGTGGGGATTCAACAGCACATACGTACTCGCAATATCTACAACAGCTAGGCAAAAGAGCTTCCAAGCAGCAAAATGGTTTTCTCCGCGCCGAGATTTGAACTCAGGGCCTCCGAATCGACAGACCAAGATCGTTACCGCTACACGACGCGTTTCCTTCTGGATGTTGGTTTTCCCACCTCTTAAAAATTTAAGCTCTCTGACATTATTCTAACTTACGCATGTTTCGAAAATTCAGTGTACTCTACGTAAGATACCATTTGATGTTACTACGGATGGGATTACTTTGGTGAAACCATTTTCTTGCACACAATGAAAAATAGGAGTTGAGCTTTTGTGGAGATTTGTTACTCACAAGTTCCAACTACAACCTAGGAATGAATGCTAAACATCTGTTTGATAACATGAAAATGACGCATTTTCCGCAATATACGGACAGTTTAAATATCATTCATGACGTATGAAACAAACTTTTTTCGAAAATTGCCTGTTGATTGATTCGTTGTTTCTAGACTCGCCAACTGTTGTGCTCATTCGTCCCGTGAATATAGTGCATGTTAATCACTGGAAGTGGTATGAATACACTGTGTGCTCCCCCGAGGAACGTGAGGTTCCAGCTTCGACGCCGACGTGCTTGTGGATTTTCCCCTTCTAGGTATCTACCCAGAGGCGCTCTAGGACAAGCTCTTTACTACCAACGTGCCGCCCAGCATGTGCGTGGAAGGGCGGAGGAAACAAAGATGAGGAAGGGAACATTTCTCGCGGGGGCCTGTTTGCCTTTGAGATACTGCTCCGTCATTCGCCTGGGATTCATTGTAGTAACTACAGAAAACTACCGATCAAAGAAGCCGACCGCTAGTAGTCTCCGGCAGAGAGGTTGAATTCGATTTGGGTATAAAATATTCTCTGAATAGATAAAGTACTTAAACATAAAAAACAACGCAGAAGCAATTACAATAATTGTAATAATTAGTATTCATATTATTATTCACATTATTCATATTATTAAATTAATATTATAAATATTAATTTAAATTTCACAACAAAAATTAATTTAAAATATTTTTAAACTCACCCTGCCCGACAGACGTCGCCTGTGAGAGGAAAACCCGAAACCATTGACTACGTTAAATCAGATGTTCGATTCTGAGAAAAAATGAATACCTCAAAAGGTAATATGACGTATGCTCATATCAACATTGGCAAATGAGCAGAACACTGGGAATGTCTGGAATCTGCAGCAAGTGTACAATCACTCCCTTAATCTCGAAATAACGGAAGAGCGAACTATCTTGAATGGCCAGCTAATCCACACTGGCCGTATTAACAAATAACCCAGATGTCTGAATACCGACATGTCCAATTCGTTCTTGCTGAAGAGCAATTTAAACAGAGTACTCTTGCAATAGAGGGAAGTCGAATGTGAAATATGAAGTCAGAAGTGGTATCAGTGGTAGCTGAGATCGGGACTATTGTGTAGAAATCTTTGCGAACACCTCTTAGAAAACTGACAAGGAATGCAAAAAATTGAAATGTTCACTTCGAGCATTCTGCGATAAGTATTGTAGAAGTAATTACACACAACAAATTTTATCACAAGGAAACTGCTTCCTGAGGATGATTCTAATTTTTTTCGTCTAACCAGAGCTCCAGTCATGAATAAACAATAAAAATAAATATTAAAAATTACGACAAGGGCCTCTATTAGTAAGAATCTGCCGAATGGCTCCAAGTTTTCTACTTTGATTTCTCTGAACATAAGCAAAAAGGTAATGACATTCCGAACTCTACAATTTCATACACGGGTTTTGGCGGGTGGATCCATCATTACCTAAGCGTGTAATTACGGTGCAAAGAGGAACTTAAGAGTTGAATGACCATTTTACCACTTTTTCCTCGCCCTCGTCTGCATGGCGCGAGAAAAAAAAAGACCTTGCCATCCAGACGATTGCAAAGGCAACACGTGTTTGGATTTTGCAAAAGAAAAAGAACGAATATGGAGACCCTAATATTTCGCCTTGAGATCAAGTCATTATGTGGATCATGTGAGCTGTGTTATTTCAATAGTACCTAGCATTAATGTTTCGTACAAGCACCGTGTTACAGAGCTTTGTTATTTATACCAGAAGACATTTTGGAACACTTGCAGGGACTTAAAATGATTAAAAAACAAGCATTGATGTCAGACTTCACGTCGAAAATTGGACAGGCGCCATTTTTACAATGATGTGCTCTATTCGATAAAACATGGAAAGCAAAAATTTGAACCCAATTTTGATAGAAAAAATATAAATGGTCTTAATTTCAAACAAATATTACGAGAAAACTACTCATATCAACAACATAGCAGATGATTTTATTCAGAAAAATCTCTATCTGCAGTATTATAGATGAGGGAAGCTACAGCACAAATTTTAGTCTATTGGAACTTTCGAAACTTCAGAGGTTTCAACGAAACTGATCCCTGGGTCAATTTTCAAGAATACATTGCTTTACCCAAGAGAAAAAAATAATCGAAAAAATTGAAAAGTATTGAAAATGTTGTGATCGATCGGGGATATCATTCGGGCATCGATCGGGGATTTCAATTTTTAACAAACTTTTCTGAACATTTTAACCCCCATCGTTGACCGCGGGCAGACGGACAAACTAACTGACAGTCGGCTAGACGGGCGGCCAGACGGACAGTCAGACGGACAAAGGGACAGATGGAGGGACAGACGGAGGGACAGACGGAGGGACAGACGGAGGGCCATTTACTACACACAAAAACACAATTTATCCACTTTTTCGATATCTGGGCCTCACAAAACGAGTTTTTCTGAGTAGAAATCGCCTTTCTTATGCCCCAGAATTACAATGCTATCTCTATACCACGTACGTAGTATGCGAAAAAAAAGAAAAGAAAAGCTGGGTAAATAATGGTTGTTCACATTGTATAAGTACGAATTTCGTTGATTAGTATTAATTAGTAGATTTAGGCAAAACTGCATTTCCTTGCTGGAAGGGATATTTTTAGAATAAAAATCTAATATTTAAAAGCTCAACAAAATTGTACCTCAGCGTTTTTATCTGATATTCATCCTTCTTAAACTTCTCAGAATGTTGTAGACAGCTACAATGAGCCTTTACGTCGCATCTTTGACGGCAAAAGCAGAAAAGAGGAAGAGATAACAAGCTACTTCCCTGGTATTTTATTTTCTCGGAAAAGCCTGTCTCTCTGCCAACCACAGATCACCGCCGGCATGACAACTGACGAGGCAAGAGAGAAGCTCGGCAGAAGAACTGTCCGAGAAAGCAGCATTCCGTGCGAAAAGTTCGCCTGCTTCCTTTATAATGCCTGCCCGTGCGTAATTATGTTATCGGTTTCGGGATTCATCACCAGATAAGACTATTCTAAAGCCTCAACCTGAGAGGTTCCACGGAGTAGGTCAGGGAGACCATGTCTCCTTCTTGAAAATGAACACGATTAAAACATACGAATAAGTCTGAAAGTGTGACAATGTTTGTGAATTTATTTTAACAAATTGTCTGCAAATAAAACTACACAAATACTTTTCCAAAACGTAGCACTCACATTACTCAAGAACAACACATAAAACACCGTCGTACAACATTAAAATAAATTGAATATTTTAACAAAAACAGTCTTCGTGAACACTGCGCGTCAACTGCTATGGTTATTAGTCTCACAACTACAGCGCGTGTGTTTTTATCACGGGAAGTGGTGTGAAGTGGTTTCATCATTCTTTGCCCGCAGGATGGTGAGATCTGGTGGCGATCGGGGCCATCCCCTCTAGGGAACACACCACACAGAAAGAGCTACAAGATCGCAACTGATCTCCCAAAGTGTGTGGTAGTGGAATGCATGTGTAAATGTGTACGTAAGGGGTGAAAATAAGAAAGGAAGAGGAAGGAAAGATTGCACGGTCCGTGGCCCGCTTGTTAGGGTATTGCTCCGACATTCGTCTGGTGCTGATCGGAGGAACCACGGAAAACATCCCGTCAGAGCAGCCGGCAGTTAGAATTCTCCCCCAGACAAACGCTGAATTCCACCAAACTATCCAGCTGGCGTCGAAAATTCTGCCACCATTAGGACTCAAACTCTAGGACCTCCCGTGAAGGAGTACTGCAGACTCATCAGTTGACGCTTTGAGGAAGAGACGGCCAATAAAATAGTGTCTTATGTACGATACACAGTACAACAATTCTTTATATGCCAAGAAGAGAAAATGAAATTGCTGTTCCACGAAGAAAAAAGAGAATAGGAAATATTTAACGGTGCCGGCGTCTTGTACACTTACTGTCGAATGACTTTAGCCATGTCGTAAGCTATGACGTACTGAGTATGTGAATTCAGTCGCTACGCTCAATATGAGAATAGGAGGATTAATACAATAAAATGTTCGTATTTTTACTGTCAAAGGAACTGTTTCGTTGTTTTTGGATTTCCCCTTATTTTCAGGGAATCTAACGAAACCATAGATACTTCTCACATGACCGAAGTCGGCTGTGTTTTCCGGGGGCGTGTGGTGAAGGGCTTAGTTTGTGTGAGCAATAAAAATATATATGGGCGGTAAGCCATTCATTAATTTCAATATGTTGGCTATTACGTTATTATGCATGGGTTTTCGAAGTAGTATTCGTAATAATGTCCGTCGTTGGCCTTCCCGCCTTTATAATGTTTTTCTTATCTTCAAAGTTCCGCGAAACAAAACTCTTCACGAATAAAACATAAATCACTCTCGTGTGTCCGACTACGCCGATGCCTGCACAAGAAAGATCTTCACAATTATATCTCTATTACCAGGATTTGATTGCCTTGACAACTCTTTTATTCCCATCAAACGCACCGAGCACACCCGATCGCCTCGGAGCCACCTGACGCCCCGCGCCTCCGTGGCTACGCTCGCACGCACAGCGACGCTCGGCAAGCGCGGGCATTTCATAACTGCCACTGTAAAACAACACGACGCTTTCGATAAATTAGAAGATGTATGTTCTAAATAAAGTTCGATTTGTTTTCTGTTACAATTAAAGTTTTTTTCTAAGTTACAGGATACGCAGTGTGTACCTTGCGTACATGAAGTGAACACAGTGGTGTTTTCTTTCGGTTTCTTCGTGCATAGGAAATGTAAGTAATGCAGATACTATTGACTATTATTTTTTTATAATTTGAGAACTAAAAAGCTATGCAATTCAAGAAATGTAAATAAAATATATATAATTCAGGTAAAAAAGTAAGATTTCGAATTCTCATTGTGTTTATAAATTAAAATATGCAAATAAATATAAATAAATAATTTCTAACTATTAGTTAAAAATGTCATAAACAATTGTTCCCCATAACCTTCTGACGAACAGGTGGAGTGATTTCATATCTCAAGGACAATTTTTATTAATGTTTACTAAATTGAGAAAACAACATCCGGTAACATGTGGTATAGCCAGAATCCATGTTTTGTGGGTCCTTCATACCGAAAGGTTAATTGACGGCAAAACCTCTAGCATTATTTGGGCTGTCCGTGTATCGACGTGTCGCAGGTTGAAGTGCCGAGTTTACGGCACTACAGCTCTGAAGAAGACTGCTTTATATCGGTCAAAACGTCGGCACCTCAGCCTGCGACGCGGCGTCACCCGGACAGTCCAGATCATGACTCTATCATGACAATATCTCTCACGCCATTAGTATGCACATTTCCCGCGATTTGTATACATTAAAGCATTTGTGGATGAAAGTGCTTCAAATGACTTCAAATGAAGATTTTCGGAAACTCAACAATTTTCTATGAGAAGGAGCTTAAAATTTCGCATTAACAGTAATGCTCAAACGCCATTTCCTTAGAAACAGCTCGAAAATTTTCAATGAAAATTGCGATATATGATGAGGGTTTACTGGTCTTTACTATTCTTTAATATTCTTAAAGTAATATATGAATAGTAATATTAATGAATTTATATACTTGTTTCATTGCTGTCTTGTATCTTGAATTGATTATTTAAACCATCCAGCTCATTCATGTTATATTGTTCACTTATTTACATTATTATTTCAAAAAACACTGAAATCAACACGGTATATAATAAAGTACTCAATTGTTTAAATATTTTTCATTAAAATATTTTTGTTCAAATAGCCTCCTCTTAAATAAGTTTTGAAGCAGATATTTTGCCAATGTTGGTTTTATTTATGAAAATAATTTTATGTACATAACTCCATATAACAAATACTGTTATTATTAAAAAATTTAAAATAAAATCTATTATTGGAGAAATAACACATTACATGAGTGTGTAACTTTGGGAATAGATGAGGTTAAAAACATTGAATTGCAGTAAATATTGGAGAACGAAATTTTTATCGCCTTTCATCATCTGTAATAATTATGGTCATCTTGGGTGATCGGTGAGTATTGAGCAGTGAGTATGCAGTAGATAACGTCCTATTAAAGATCTAACAACAATTATTGTAGCAAAGGAGGATGTAAATTGTTCCAAGAAGTGACGTTTCATTGAAAAAATGGGTACATGATAGGAAGCTTTTGCTTCACAAGGATGTGAAGAATAAGTAACGAATTCTGGCAACTTACACCTGATTACCTTTCTTCAATTATCAAGTTGTTCCACCGAGATAGAATTTTTGAGCTACTTTTTACGAAAATCCTACATATATATTTACAAGTATTTGATGATTGCCACTAGTTAGTAAACAGGTAAAGAGAAATATATATACAATTTCTAATTGGTTGATGCTACAAATTACTTATGAACTTCATGATTGAAATTGCATATTTATAATTATGAGCCAATCACACCAGTTTACACTCGCCATTTTTAACAGAAATAAGACATTAACGCATGGATAGAATGCCTCTTTATTGCCTATAATGCCTCTTTATGCCTCTATACAGCCAACCGCAAATTTAAATGCTTATGTCCGACATGATCTGTATATATTTCAGTATCATCCGTTCTTTGAAATAGTGTAGGAAAATCAGTAAATTTTTATTTTAAAGTTTATTTTCATCGTTCTCCTCAAACTGACACATCATTTCATACAAAAATAAATGGATTTCAAATTCGTCCCATAATCCATCGCTTCGTGAGAAAAGATTGATATATGTCTTCAGGCTATATTGAAAGTTTACAATTCATTTGTTCCGCACAATCCCGTAGAGAAAGTTCGTTATTATTTCTGCACATAATTTACATTTTGCACTTGATATGGTGCAATGTTTTGATTTCATCCTGTTAGTTTATGCAAACAGGACATTTTTTACATTTTTCTCTTTCCTACAAAGATAACATTTGCATTCGACCGAGTTAAAAGAAAAAAAATTAAAGACTAACATGCAAATATTGGTTTGTTCTGGCACGTTTTACTCGACTCCGGCCTAACTCATTCTTTTGAACTGCATTTACATAATATTCGCATAAATATTGGATGACTTCACCCAAGTACGAGAAAGTGCTGTGGCCAGAACGACTCAAGTTATTTTATGCTCTAGCACTGATATCTGACTCCAAAGTCTTACTTTACTCATATACGGATGTGTATCTATGCATTTGCATCTATCATTGAAATGAAACTGATTTGAAGGTAATATTTTACAGAGGTAAGTTAACTACGACATTGTTGCACATGACACAGAATGGTCTTGATCATAAAAATGTGTAGCTCTCTCTCTCTCTCTCTCTCTCTCTCTCTCTCTCTCTCTCTCTCTCTGTCTCACAATCTCTTTCTCTCTCTCTCACTCTCATTCTCACTCTCTCAATCTTCGTCTCATTCTCTCTTAATATGGAGATAGCATTGTAATGGTGTGGAAAAAACGGCGATTTATCGAATCGAAAACTCGTATTGTGGGGCACTGTCACTGAAATAGTGGATACGTCTTGTTGGGTTCACAAGTGGCTCATGTGCACAATTTTGCCTACCTAAACAAACAAGTTCCTCACAAATATAAATAAAGTATACAATATACCACATGTGATCTTGATTATCGCTCAAAAAATTGAGATGGGATTCCAAATAAACCTATACACTATTTCCCGTTTTATCTTTTCAAATTTTCACTTAAACTTTAATTTATGTAAGAAGCACAACTGACTGAAACAACAACCGTAACTTCCTGTCGCCACAAAAAGAAAACTCTTTGAGTGATGTATTTCACCTCGCGAAACGCACATCCGGTGCGACTGGTTTGAACGGAAGCTACACGGGTCAAGTATGAAGACTGTAAAAGTAGACATTAAAAGTCGCATTAATAATGCAGTGTTGTGCAGTGTTGGTTTCATTGCGATACAACACTGACAATATTAGTAGATAAAAAGTCTCATACTGATGTATGAGATGTATACAGTCAACTCTCGTTATACCAGTGCTGGACAAAGGAAAGTAAAAACTACAACATACACATTCAGTCTGAAAAATATCCAATTTTTATGACTCAAAAAACAAGACATAACTTTTATGTCAGTTTGTTGCTTACAGTTTTATATTTTACGTTTTGGGATACCTTCTTCGTCCGCCGTCTTCGCAGACTGTGCTTTCTTGACACTTGATTCACAAGTGTCCACACATAAAATATTTTAGTACAGTCTTCATACACTCGAACAGTTCTTGCTCTGTTGGTACGCGGTCTTCATTTTTAATATCTTTTTCATGGCATTCATTTTTCTGTCCTGGAAGATCCTCTCACAAAAACACTAGCTCCCGAGATTCACCTGGCTTAATAAAAGCATATGAATATAACACCAAGCCAGAAACGTTTGTCGCTGCAGAAATAAACCTTTTTTGGTCAGCGGCGACGCAAATTTTATCTCACTGCTCTCCAAAAAATGCCAAAAACTACTTCCTGGCCTTAACAATATATTTCTTTATCACAGGTGACATTTCCAATGAGTGTATTAAATGCATTTTGACGTCAACATTATCATCTATCAACCAGTTTGTAATAAACTATTAAGTAAGCGTACAATCAATTTATTATTTTAAATTTAATGGTATCTTTTTGGTTTGTATCTCTGCCACTGTCAATTACGATAATTGAATTGTAATTATCAGTGATTCATCGCGTTATTTCATGTGTGTTGTAAGGCAGGCCACTTTCATTAAAAACTTTATCAATGAAAGCTTAACAAAAGATTCACCATCCTTATCATCGACCAAAGTTGGGATGTATTTATATTTTTTTATGAAAATGTGTAGATGTATGTCACTATCTGGGTGAATTGCATTCAAATCCATTGAAAATAATCAATAAAAAAATGCTTGTTCCTATTTTCTATTTTATTTTTCATTAATCAATTTGATAATTTCTAGTAATTTCATTTTTTTGCAACCTTCTTCTGATTTGAACAGTGTGTATAAGCTACCTTCTATTTTCAATGATTTCCTAGTACTATCGAGTTCTTGGTAGTCGAGAATAATATGAGGAGTACATATGATAGCGCCACAATTAGGACAGGGTTCAGAGTTTGATTTTTTGAACAGATGACAGTAGTTTTGGTTAAAGTGACCGATCTGTAAGCTTGTAATGACGACTTCCTTCTTTGTTGTTTTGAAGTTTCTCAACATTTCGACACATTTCTCAATTTTCCATATGTTTCATCAAAAATCTGAGATATACTTTTTCAGGGTTGCAGTATTGTGCAGACTTAAGGAATGGAGTTTCAATAATGGAAATAATATCTTTTATTTTTTACTGATATGTTACAGCTTGTTATTGCCTTTGAGACAGAGATAAGATATACTCTGTATAACTTAAATGGATCGAGAGGGCACTGGTTACGAGGGAAATATGAAAACAGTTGTATGATATTACACGTTTCCTTACAGCGGGAATTAGAGAGGGAATTATGAAAGGGAATTACGGAAGAGGGAAATATAAGAAAACCGAATCACGTTATCTAGTTAACTAGTAAATAAGTATGTCTGACTCAATAAAAATAGGAAGAAATAAGTTTTGTATGTACCACGGGCGTTAACTGGTTCTAATGACCTCGAGCGACAAATGGGGCCAAAGGTCCTCGGGCGTTTTGTCGAAGCTGGGTCATTAGAAACTTTACGACGTCTTTGGTGCATAAATAACCTTTTTTTACGACATAACTAATGTACATTTTTCATTTTTGGAGATTTGTTTTTAAGCTTCCTACTTTTATTACATTTCAATCCAAAGGGACTCTGATCACACTGTTAAAAGTAATGACATACTCATATCAAATTTCATCTTGGACACAAAGAATGTTCAGAACATCAATTAAATAAAAATTGATAATTGTCTTCACACAGAATGTTTATGATTTAAACTTCTTTTGCTTTCTTATGATCTTAACAGTTGTTGTCTGTTGCTCTATCATTGAAGTTCGGTTTTCTCTAAGACAATTTATATACTGCAGTATATTTTTTCATAATATTTATTTTCTATGTTTTTTTATTAACATATCGTATCCTGCATTTATTTTAGTGCACAGGGTATGATAGAGACAAATATTGGCGGCGGCGATTGTGTATTGGTTAGCGTATAGGACAGTTATATCCAAGTTTGCGGGTTCTCACGTGATCGACGCCGTGGATTTTTAAGGGCGAAAAAATTATTCCTACGCCTTCCTTCGGAGGGGAAGTAAATGTCCCATGGTAGTAGATTTACTTCCATGTAGAAGATCCTCAAGCCTAAATGACGCCTCTGAGCTAAATTGAAATTGCTTGTTTCGTCGGATAAGAAATACCTCCTTTCTCCACTAGTTGGTGAAAGAAGCGTAGCGAAATTTACGTGATCAGAGGCATTAATTCGAATAAGAAGAACTATATATATATATATATATATATATATATATATATATATATATATATTTCAAATAAATAGATATTTCGTATAAATCATGTTACTAATTATTCTGAATACGGAAATGAATCCACGAATATAAGAATACTGGTGTTTTCCATTCATCGAAAAAATCTCCATCACTACGCAGTTCTAACTTTGAAACTTTACCTTCTCCTGAGGACTGTTATATTTCATCAAAGAAGGGGGTAATATACATCAAACATACGGTTTAAAATTCTTGAAATACATTTTACGCACATTTCATTGGCATCAAGAGGTTTAAACAATAAAAAATATTACAACGTAGGGGAACGCGGCAGACGTTGTCCTGCCGTCCATCTCTCTTTCCCCTTCCCTCTCTTTTCTCTTTCCGTAACTCTCACTGCCCCTGTTCCTCTCTCTCTCTGTCTCTCCGCGTCTCTCTTTCTGTTTGTTCCTCTCTCAGCGACTATGTCTGCTTC
This sequence comes from Gryllus bimaculatus, assembly GCA_017312745.1. Classification (NCBI taxonomy): domain Eukaryota; kingdom Metazoa; phylum Arthropoda; class Insecta; order Orthoptera; family Gryllidae; genus Gryllus; species Gryllus bimaculatus. The sequence goes on from BOPP01000098.1 coordinate 3,691,056, forward strand.
TGTCTCTCTCTGTACCTGTCTCTCACGGGCGTATTTCACAATCGCAGGGGCAGACCCAGTTAATAGGTCGTTTGTGCACCTCCAACGTTAAAACATTATCGATCTTCTGCCCATGTGCAGTTCAAGTTTCGCACTAATTTCTGCAAATGCATCTGCGCATATGCAGAAGATCAATATTGCTGACACTACGGCGTGCACAAACTTCCTAATGCTTCAAGGTGCTGCGCGTTGCGTAGAGTGTTTTTTCGTGGAGAGCCTGAAATTGAGCGGTTGGGGCAGCATAAAATCATCATCAACGCGCGTCTACGTACGCAGGCATATGCGCATTCTCATTGTTCTATGCCGATGTTTTCCCCACAAGTGCAAGCAAGACGTTGACAAAGTTTTATCGCCATCGGATGAACCGTACGGCAGCGCATTAAGTACGAACGGACCAGCAAACAAACAAACACAATGTTTTTGTATATATTAGATATATACTACACAATAACTAGTCTTCATAAAATTTCTAAATATAAAAATATTATATTCCGAAAAGAAGGCTTGGAGAGGCATGCGCGTCATTTTTTGCGGTGTTAGATTCCAAGAATGGGTTTTTCGAAAGTTGTGCTGATGTTCTCCGTTATCGGACGCCGCTAAATCTACCCACATTACTTCATGTAGGGTATGAGCGACCAATGCATCACACACAGCGACGAGAAAGGGAAATCGGTCTGATCGTGATATACGATGATCAGTCTTCACTGTGAAATACGACATATCACGACAAACTAGGGATATGCCGCAGAGAGAAATGCTTTTCTTGCCTCATGTTGTCCTATTTACTAGGCTGTTGGTGATCGAGATTTAATCGACATGCTGAGAATGAGATGTGTTATGTCAACATCTCATGGAGTATTGTTTTCATATTACACAAAAGAATATAATTAATTATGCTTCAGAGATCCAGGACCACCTGCGGAAAGCATACTTCATAACGGGATACATCGCTCTCAGACCGACGACACTAATGCATTACACTAATGCATGATCAAACTAATGCATTAATTAAAAATAATAATAATAATAATAATAATAATTTTGAATACATGCCGTATTGTCAGAAGCCATCTGAACCTTCAGTAAAGCAACCACACACCTGGTCATCATACCTGTCACCTGGCCATCAACCCCTGAAAGGCATATTATGTCGAACAGGCAGAAAAATAAATTTAAAAAAAAGACCGATGACACAACTTTCACCATTGATTTAAACGGTATTTAAAAATTATTATTTTTTCATTGATAACACTAACCAATAAGTATGTTGGAAATATTGCAAAAAGATATTTAAAAACATTTCATTTCCTTTAAATTAGATGTAAACAATTCAGCGTAAATTTTACTCAATATTTGTGTGTGGTATTTGTCGCTTCTCTAAAAACGAAATAAGATACAAGGAAGTAAATATAAGTACCGCAAATATGTTTTGTGGCTGGCGTATTTTATGTTTCGATGCGTAACGAAATATTTTTAATCCAATTGCAGTCGACCTGAACCACGGAGCTGCTCTCTAACACTTCTTTCAATTTTTCTCTTACGAAACATGACTCATTAGTCATATCAAGTGTCGTCTGCAATTTCACACAAAACTGTGTTGTTGTGCACTCAAAAAGTTCTGAAATAGTATTGTAATAGCACATACATTCTCGCAATATTTGTGACGGCTAGACAATATTATATTTACTACATGAATCTGCAAAGGTGATTGTAACCAGCCAACATTTTTTATCTCAAACGGAATTTCTGCGAATTCAATGCAATTGGCAGTGAGACCCGAGATACTCTTCATGGAATGAATGAATCTGCAAGAATGTCTTAATCTGAGACGAGTTTCCGTCATGGAAGCTGCACAATGAAAGAGAGAAGCTTCAATTGTAAACGTAGAATTCGACTTTGGGGTCGCTTGTCTCTCAAGGTCTAGGCCTTAGGGAAATTCCCTCCCTCTTGTATTTACGAATCTACCGGCCCTGCGTTAACAATCATCACTGTTATGCCAGAGCTTCATTGGTCAAGGCCATACGAGTGCATCAATAAAGACAGTACTCTGGCTTGTAACGCATTGTGCGTTGAAAACATCAGCGTTGAAAGAGTAGCGAGCAGTCTGGGTGCAGCCACTTGGCAGTGAAGTGGTGTGTTTTTATTAGTTTCACAACCAGATTAATAATGGTTGGAAGAAAACATAAAACCCTAAATATGAGCATTTTTCAACTTCAGAAAAAAAGGAAAACGTGTAAATATTGGGAAAACCAAAAAGCGAAAATTGTAAATGAATGTTGGGAAAAAATATTATTTCAGTGCACAAGTTGGGAAGTTTTCCCTTTTAATTGTTAAAAATATGTTTAATATTCACTTCTTGGTGATTTCTCCCATAAACATGTTACGCGTTAATTTATTTCTATAATAATAATAAATTCATGTAATTTACTAGTTTCAGGACGGAAATATCAATATAAGAAGTGTTATAAAATGGACAACTCAACATCAAACGGAAACTTTCTAAAAGAGGAAGTTTTTTATTCCGCTCGATTCCGGTTTAGACAGATTTTACTGTAAAACACAATGATAAAAGTAGTTTTATTTTTCTTGAGGGATTGCGCTACTTTGCCTGTTGGCCTCGTAACGCAACATCTCTTCTCGCAGAATAAAATGTAATTTTTACTACTCGCTAAAAAATGCCTTCGTCTTACTGCTTCATAAGATTAAAATATATTGGTATGGTTTTTTGCTGCGGTATTGTCTATTGTTTAAGTTAAACGGTACATGTTGGAAGAGAAAGTTGTATTTCTTCCATACTTTTTAGTATGTTATCCTTTATATGCTTTTAATAGCGAATTGTACATAATTTTTATGGAGAAGGGCCGTACATTATATTTTTAAATTAACTTGAATAAAATAAGAAAAAACAGAATTTTGCAGCAACCGATATAAACATGACTCATATTCGCATTTGTTCCTATTCGCACGATTTCATGGAATGATCGTGAAATAAATACTATAAAAATCAAGAAATTTGAATGAAAGTGGGATATCGCGGGATTTGAAACGCTATCTCCACTTCATTCATTTTTACTTTCCCTTATACGTACGTATATACGGAGTAAAATTCGTAGTATAGAGAGTTATGAAATGCTGAGGAAAATCGATTTTGCGAGTTCGACGGAAATACACGTTTGGGGGTCCCGTGATACCGAAAAAAGGTTTTTTTTTTCAAAACGTGCGTCTGGAGCCTTTGAACACTTGCAGTTGACTTCGACCTAGACGTCAAAAATCTGAAACCATCGGGTCGTAATCTCTAGAAGCTCCCTGACATCGTCGACGCACAACAGCGATGATTGAACTAACGTAGCCAGCAGTGATGAGTTTTTTATGGATTGATTGATTAATTAATGATTCCGGACGGGACAGCGGCTAAGGGTACTAGTTCTGTAAGCATAGTGTGTGTTTTATCGCTGAAGGTTATCGTTCCGCGCTGGCTGGCGAGATCAGGCGATGAGCTACTGAGGGGATTTTCACGAACCAGGTGGCACCGCCCCACCCGGGACAAGCTCGAAGCTTCTGAGTGGTCTCCCAACAAGTGGGGGAATTGAATTGAATTGAATTTGCCTTATTTTTTACGTAGCGAGACTCGGGCCATCAGGCCCGCTCTTCCGTCTGACCACGCAAATTTCGCTACAAGCAGAGAAAGGAGGTATTTCTTGGGCGATTTCAATTTAGCTCAGAGGCGTCATTTAGGCTTGAGTATCTTTTACATGCAAGTAAATCTACTAACATGGCTTTACTTCCCCTCCGAAGGAAGGCGTACGAAGAATTTTTTCGCCCTTAAAAATCCACGGCTTCGATCGGGTTCGAACCCGCGAACTTGACTACAACAGTCCGGTACCGTTACACCATCGCCGCCGCCATAATCGGGAATGACGTACATGTGAGTGTGTGTGGAAGTAAGGATGAGAACAGGACAGGGAAGAAGAAGGAATGATCGAGCGCGGTCCGTGACCTATTCGTTAAGGCACTGTACCGGCATTCGCCTTGTTCTGAGAGGAGACACCAAGGAAAACAACAGATGACAACCGCCGGCCTCGATGTAGCGGCTGAATTCGACTCACTTGTCTAGCTAGAGTCGATCATTCTGATATTATCCGGACTCGAACTCTTAGAAGCTCTCGTTCAGAGGAACTGCAGTGACATCAGTTGATGCCTTGAGCCACCTTTTCCTGTTGCGGTTGCGGT
>BOPP01000098.1:3695447-3724877 GCA_017312745.1 Gryllus bimaculatus
CCTGCGAAAACTAATTAGAGTAATAAAACATTGCGCAGCGCCGTAGGGACTGCTGTTGCAGACGACGCCCCTGCTGCTACCACCGCCCCCGCCGCCAACGCTACTGCCCACGCCGACGTCCTCGCTGGAGCACAGTGAGATATTCTCCCACGAATATAAGGAAGAAAACTCACTTGTGAAGTTACGTTTTCTGATTTGTTTGAAGAAAAGCAATATCTTTTTTGTTGTAGCTTTGTTTCAAATTACAGTCATCATTACCGTTTGCTGATCCGCAGTTAAATTTTCATGAATTTAATGGCCTAAAAAAGTCGTATATTTTTACATTTAAGCTTCATTAAAAACTATGAGAGTTTTATTTCTTTGGTTTTTATATTATGCAACTAATCCCACTAAAAACTCTGAGGAGTCTTAATTTGAACAGCTAATAAGTGTGTCGTCATCCCCTGCGCCTCTGCAGGTTAACTTCACTAAGCAAAGTATTGTAATGCGCCGGCAAAAATTGTCGGTTTTTTGCTTCAGAAAAACTTGCCAGTCAGTGTGACTGTCAGCCAGTCTTTCTAACATTATGTGGTAACTTTTCATTTCCAAAACACAAAAACACACAAACAAAAACTACTCTGTGTATTCTATTTTTTGTCTATACAATCTATATTAAAGAATTTAATAGTTAAAGCAATAATTAAAATGTTACTTCAGACGCTTTACCGTATTTAAATTGTGATAGAAATAAATGTTGTTTGTACAAATGTAGAGTATTTATGCTCCCAATACTGTGAAAACGCCTAAAAATTTGGCTGAATCTAAAAGGACTAAAGGTCGGGTGCATGTCCCGGAGTCACAGGGTAGGAGAAGTTTGAGACAAATCACAATACGTGTTCACTGTTCACGCTAGTACTCTAATTCTTCCAGCTAGGCCATGTGATTGAGCTGCTTGGTTCGCAAAATCAGCGACCGTCGAGACATGAACCTAGAACCTGACGATCTAAGAAGCTTAGCGGCCACTGAAGTGCACACGGTACCTCACAAACTGAAATACTGAAGTGAAATATTATGTTGTTGTTTTTAACGGATCGCACTTCGATTTTTTTCTAATGCACAATGTGCTACTTCACAACCAATTGATTTCGTGGATAGATAAATGCAAGCTCTTCTCCTCTCATGTTGAATGATGTTCAAGTATCTTTTGGATGCAGTGCCAAATATTTAGGTATGGTACTACATGTTAAACAGCGGTGGAAGACACAATAAATATCAAAGATATAAAATTGTATTTGCTGCGGGGTCGAACGTCTCAGTTGTCCATTCAAAACAAAAATTAATTTACAACCACATCTTAAAACCGGAATGGATGTACGGAATAAAGCTCTAGATTTATGCCAAAGAAAGCAATATATCCAGGTCTTTCAAACTTATGTTCTGCAAGTCTGGTACTTTAGAAATAGTGACCTACATTGTAATCTTGGGAACCCTTATGTTCCCTGTGAAGTCAAAAGATACGCTAATAAACATGAAATGCGATTGCACGTACACGTCAATGTAGAAGCTATTCAGCTTCCAGATAACCAAAACCAGTTAAGAAGGCTAAACAGATACAAGTCATTTGAACTAGTGTGAAAAAGCGAAAAAGTGCCACATGACATTTTATCTAATTGAAATATAGGACACTTATGAGTGTATATGTAAATAGTATTTTAACCTAGATTTAGGAATCACTATTTGTAAATTGATGGCTGGTCATTTATTACGTTTCAATGTGTAACGCTTTGGCGTGTTATAAAAAAACTAATTTATTTATGTCAGTGAATACTTTTTCACCTAAAGAAGAAAGTTATCGAAGTTCGACATGTGACTTTTAAAGATCTTAATCCTCCGAAGATCAAGCACAGATTTTCCCGTCCTATTAGAATACCTGATGATCTTTGCAAATGGCAATACAGCAACCGGTTACTACGGTAGGTCGCACGCCCTGTCCGAATGCGTAGATGCCATCCCTACTCAACAGAAAGCATGAAATAACGGTTGTAAATATGATGCGCAGTGCTATGGCCATTATTTCAAAATTCCACTGTCCCTGACTTTTCCAGGCTTTACACCACTGATATTTTCATTTTACACCCTTTTTTTCAAAGTACTTTAAACATAATCATTATTTCGTGTTCAAAATAAAAACAAAAACTACGAATATACTTTATTTTACATTAATAAAAACTAGGCAATATTAAGGCTTGTTTATTCGGAGTTTGAGAGAGGAGGAATTTAGAACTGTTTTCAGTTTCCATGGGAACCAAGTGTCGCAGCCTGCACGCGTTTACTTTTTCAGCATTAAGCTAGTAATGTCAAGTGGCCAGCATATTAAGATTTTGCAGCCCAGGTAAAGAATATCTTAAAGAAGATTTTTTAATTAAGTTTTATTCGACAATTATAAATGTTCCGAGTCTAATATATTTATGAAAAAAATAAAAAGATCCAATTTTGATCTGACTCGAGTTCGAAGGTGAAATTTGAAGAAACAATTTGGAACAGTTGTTGAGGAAATTTCGAAAAGCTGTTCTTTGACTATTTAACGTAACGATTAAAATTAAGGTTTCTTTAAAACTCACAGAGCCTCTAGTTGAGACAGATTTACTGGAATGTTGAAAAAATCATTTTCGCGGTTGCGGCGGTAGCGTTGTTTGCAAACGGGTGGTCGCGTGGTCGGACAATCAAACAAGGAGAGCTTGGCCAAATTCAGGGGGCTTTTTTGGACCAAAAGTAAAACATTGGCACAGAAAAAAAGGAAGAAGGAAAATGGGGGGAAAGTTGACCCTCGCCGACACGAATTCCAAAGGACCTAAATTATCGGTTCGTGTTATAAAAGGCCATGTTCTCCGATTCCGTTTTATGTCTCCTTCGCTGAACCCAAATTTTATTCGAGTTGCCAAATTCGGATTCAGAGAGCTCCTGATAATGAGGGCGATTGTACTGTTCTTCAAAGAAAGTTTTATAAATAGGCCAATTCTTGGTACATTCACCCAAGTTAAATTATTTTTGCAGTTGCTTAAAAAATTTCTCTTTTTTCTGGTACAGAACTCTGTGCGACTTATTGGGCTTTCCAGATGAGCAACTGTACTAAGTGCGGCAAACGATTTATATAATGCAACAAAGTGATTGGGTTTGTGTGATTTTGTAGATAATGGGACGAAAAAATTTGAATGACATGCAGAAATATGAATGAAATGCTTTTTCTCAATCGACAGCTTTTAAATTAACGAAGGCGCGAATGATAGATGAGGCTGTTGCCAAAACTTATGCAATCTAATAATTTATTCTTTCTTGGATTACATAATCCTGTTATGAACATGGCACTAGCCGACGAACAAAAGGAACTAAAGAAAAAAGAAGAATATTCTTCTGTTTCACCGTATGACCGCTGACCGACCGCTTCTTCGTAAAGCTCATGTTGACCTCTCTAGAACCCTTCAGAACTGATTAGTCCTCACTTAATGCAATTAACCAGCTGAGAAAGAGAGGGATGTTAAGTTTAAGACCTAAAAAGTTCAGAAGTCCGCAACTCAAGAAATGAATATTGCGAACGGTGAACCGTCACCTAAGGCCTGATGACTCTTCCTGAAATCCCCGTTTTCAAGAGATGCTAGGTAACATCTCAGTGCTCTGCATGTTCTCGCAAGTAGCCACGCCCCTGGTGTCGAGAAATGAGAGTCAGTGACTAACATTATGCACAAAACATATGACAAAAACCACCTGCCTGGAATTACGTCATCGCAAACCGTCTTACTAGGTTTAGTACATAGGCAAATCAAGCCTGTAATGGCAAAAGGCTGCTCTACTTACGGAAATTCTGACGTACTACTCACTCGCAAATCTCTCTAGCGGCAGTAGTCTCGTTTTCCAACGTCCCCGCCAACGACCTGTGGGATCGTTTCGTAAGCAGCGCTGTAATGTAACTGGGTGTTTTGGGTTCGAGTCCGGGTTCGAATATCTGCACTCGGGAAAGAGCAAAAAGAGAAGTTCAGAAACGGCAAGAAGCGAGGTTAACGTTCACAGCCTTGCAGTATAAAAACTTGCCTGCCCTAGCACTGCGAGTCAATATACTCTGGTCGCCCATTGAACTCTGTGCTGTACTGGCAGAGCCATCCTCATCACTCTTCATCGCAGAGTGCCGCTTCTTAGTGCAGATATCAAAACACAATCTGCCACTGGGTGACTGGGCTCGAATCATCGACCCTCCATAAAGTCTCACATTGCGCTTCAAGTATTATACTGTGTGAGTAAAAAAATCTTCAGCACAAATTATTCTATACAGTCTCAGAAACATGAAACGATTTTCTATATATCGCTAGATCAGTAACTGGAGACACGCTTGCCCTAAAAAAACATGAGAAATAGTGCATAACTCTCGAGTGTTGGTCTTTTCCCTCGAGTCGAGAACAGAGGGGTTGGGGACAAATGGCACGAATGTGTAAGTCTCTCTCGCTCTGCGGATTTACCTCAGCGGTAACACGAAAGAAGTATTTTAAGGAATAAGTTAACGTCTGTTAAGTCGCACAAGTATTCTAAATTTTGTTGGACATTTATTTTTTCAAATAACTTATTAATTTGTTTTGGTGTTTCAGTCCTAATTGATTCTTTTTCAAAACATCTGGGTCCAGAATTTTGAAAAAAAATATACAAAAAAATAAACAGAAAAATAATAAAACAGGAAAAGTTAGCTTATTATTCGTTTCTGAAAAATACCTTGAGCACTAGACGTTTAAAAACCTGTCTCAGTGCTCGAGTAAGAGCACCGCGCAAATTACTGAAATTAACCCAGGAAAGAATAGTCATTTACGCACCTCGGGCGTTATGAGGGTTCTAATGATCGATCGTCAACAAAAAGCACTGGGGCCAAAGGCCTCGGCCTTTTGGTCGCCGCTCGGTCATTAGAACCAGTTTAAGGCCCGTGGAACCTACATAATTTTGTTTTGTTACCTCATTTTAATGAGCTTTATGTACATGTTCACTAATTAACAAGACGTTAACATCGCTTAGTATGTAATATATTATTGTTCATCTGTCTTTATATATCCCTCCCAAAACTCCCTTAGTAAGAGAACATTTACCTTTCATATTTCTCTCATTACAGTGATCCTCTCGATCCAGGAAAGTTGTACAGCATATATACATTGTACAGCGATATCAAGTTCCGTATCGAATGTGATAATAAGCAATAACCTATCAGTAAAAAATCAATGTCATTTCTACCACTTGTCATTGTTCGACATGTCAACTCCCTAAGGTGGTGCTCACACATCTTTCCAATTTATCGTCGTTTGCGCTCAGAATTCTTTCGGCCATAATAATCAGATTTTGTCAGAATTTTGTCCCCTTAGAACTGGATCACACCATCCCGTGGGGGAGGCACATCGCCAACTATAGATAATAACATTTGCTACATTTACATTACTAACGACACAAACATTTACACGGAAAAAATCGAAAAAAAATGGCAGTTGATGAGCTCGATAATATCAATTAATCAATAAATTCATCAATAGACCACGGTCATCCAGCTTGGAAGGTAATTTTAATAATATAGCCAGCCGTAAAGACCTACCTTGCTTTATTAGTCACAAATATTGTTTTCGAACAAATTCACCATATGGATAGTGATAAAAAGTACTTAACTGAGATGTACCAGAAACTTATTCAATTTAATCATCATACATTGATGTATGAATGTACTTGGCGCGACAGCCCGTGAACGGGCTCAGGCCAACCGGCGACGTCCCTGCCTAGGGGCCATGGGTTAAAACGTACGTGTGGTTAGCACGTAGACATCCCCACGCCCTATTCCGGTCTTCTCAACCTGAGCAGTTCTGAGCAACCTGAGTTTTCTCATCGCCACACAGCAACATACACTGGGGCATGGCAACGAAAACGCCTACTACATTCTTGGCTCGACCGGGAATCGACACCGGGACCGCGTAGCGGAAAGCGAGCACGCTGACCGAGAGCTAGCCACTGGCCCATACATTGATGTGCCTGTGTAAAAAATTAATGAACGTTGGCAATGTTAACTATGTTTCCATGCCGCGGCCACATTCCAGCATCAGATCAGGTTTCTGTTCCTCAATGTCGAAGAAGTAGTGCCCGGAAGAGTAGGAGCAGCGCCGCGGGCTTGTCAAGGGCGCGGCCAATGCCATTAGCGTGGAGTTTTGCTGCTCTGAATCGGAATTCGTGCCTATGTGAGCACCTATTCCGTCGGCGAACATTCTCTCATATTAGGCAGGGCTGCACACCGCGGACATGACAATTTGGGTCGTGAAACGTGTGAAATTTGGGCTGTTTTTTCTCTTCTTCTTCTTGACCCTTTTTCTTTTTCAATAACTGCCAGTGCGTAATGGCAGCTACTTTTTCACAGCACACATAAGTAGTGCATATTTAACTCTCAAACAGTACAGTGAGCCCCTCCCATACACGATTTACGTTCTTTTACTAGAATATGAAATGACAACACTGCTGAACGTTACGTAAATTCGTTGAATCAGTTCATCTATTGTGATGTATTTCATTGTTGATGTATTACGTCGTTTTCGTAGAGCGTTGTCGTTGACGCAGGGCGAGAGAGAGAGAGAGAGAGAGAGAGAGAGAGAGAGAGGGCGAATGAGAGAATGAATGAAATAATAAACAGAAGAAGAGAAAAGAGTAATAGAGAGAAAGAGAAAGAAGGAAAGAGACAGAGAGGAAGAGACAGAGAGAGAGAGAAGAGACTGAGAGAGAGAAAGAGAGACGAGACTGAGAGAGAGAAAGAGAGAAGAGACTGAGAGAGAGAAAGAGAGAAGAGACAGAGAGAGAAAGAGACAGATAAAGAAAGAGAGAGAAAGCAGGACAAAGTGAGAAGAACAAAGTACGAAGAATTCAAGGAAATGTGCAGACTAATTAACAAGATTTGATCGAGGTAAAATCTTTTAAATGATTTTTATATTTGTCTTAACCACACAAGTGTTCTAAAACTGATCTGAGAGATGTTGTGAGAATGGTTTTGGTGTGAGCACTCTCACATTGACCATGTCATTGAAAAGATTTTTCATTCTGGTACCCAATATTATATTTGATACCAAACATCTTCGAGGAGAAGGAACAAACAAGTAGGGCTAAAACAGCACGTAGTTTGTCGCACGTATTTTCACGCAAAATTAAGGGAAAAGTACTCAGTTTGACCTTATTTCAAAATAAATGTCAAAGGAACACATTTCACTAAGAGAAAAATCTGTCTTTAATCTTTTAGTTGTAGAAGGACTCCGAAAAAATTGAACTTCTCCTATTTTCAAAAGACCAGGCTTTTTAACGAAATAACGTGAGACCTATACAGTTCTGTTAAACGTCCTTTACAGTATCAAACAACAAAATTTAATCAAAAACGTTGGAGCCATTTTTTTAAATTTGGAAAATGTCCCAGGTGCTTCATGTACAGCACCCCTAAAAATTAAAATATTAGTTTCAAAGGCAAGGAGCGGCGCCATTAGCCAGATCGATTAGGGAAATCAACTTTGGAGAATATCGGCTGAATGGTTTAGCCACTAGAGTTGTTCACAGGCGGAGAAACAGACGAACGGAGACGGACAGACGTTTTGCCGTCATTCAGTTTTTCGGTATCAATGACCCACAAAACATGAATTTTCGCCATGTGATTAATTTTTATTTTTTTAAATTTAGCATCGATATCTCCACTTTTCCGATAGAAGTGCCCGGTAATAGAAGTTTATTGCCAAAAATTCTCCATTTTCTCGCACAGCATTACATAACTTACTTTCTACTGCATAGAAAGAAAGTAACAACGATAAGTTAGCTCCTACAAGAGATATTTGGAACTCCTTCTCTCCCAACTGCACGGATTTGTATATACCTTTTGAATTGTATTCCTTAGATGACAACTGCAAGAAAGATGCTCTTTCAGAGTGAATATTTTGAACAAGCTAAACAGAGACGGGCTAAAGATTGTGATGCTAAATGACTCGAAAACGTTTTATATGATAAATGGACTTCCGTACTCTGGCAATGTAGAAGTAAAGAAGAATGAAACTATCCGAACATATTACGCGAGAAAATTGACAGAGCCAATTTACCACACATCTCGTAACATTACTGTAGACAACTGATTTTCCTCTGTTGATCTGTTCAAGAAAATGAAGGTTGACTATAGTACAATCTCTCATAAAGAAATTGCACAATCACAACTTCTTTGTTTCCTTTCAGTGACGATATGAATGTAACAGAGTTTCATACACCAAAAAAGGTGAAAATTGTATTATTACTGGGAACTATGTATATTGGAAACGATGTTGACAATGTAACAAAAACGTCAGACGTTATACTATAATATAACAGTACCAAAGGTGAAACGGACACGTTTGGCCAGTTACTAGGAGAATAAGCCATTGATGAAAGCGATTGTTTTCGGTATGTTGGTCCAGAGTGGAGTAAATAATTCGTTCTTTTATACCTCAACAATGCTTCTCAGAAGGTAATGAAAAGAAAAGTGCTTCTGAAAGATTTGAGCTTGCATTTGTTAGAACCACAAATAAGATAAAGATGCGAAGAAACTCCCACACTCCGAAGAGAATTCATGTTCAAAATTGACGAGTTTCTCAATATAGAAGAACCGTTATCCACTGAGCCCTATGCTTGAGAACCTCCCCCCAATATATCCAAGATGACGTTTGTTCACCCTTGTGAAAGAAGGACATAAAATCCAGGCATGTTTGCATATCACGTGCCCAAGTAGTTTGCGATGAGCACAGATAGGGTAGATGTGTGGAGTGCACTGAACATAAATGAAAAGGATTTAGTAATAGAAAGGAGTAGAAAATATATTCTGAAATGAATAAGTGCATGTTTACGAACTAAAATATTCATAAGCTTTGTAAAATAAAAAATATTTAAGTCGTGCAGAACATCTAAATCATGTGTTATTTAACAGGATGTGTGAGATCTTAATGTCCCATTTATGAAAGAAAATATACGTGTGCCGGTTGAGGGTTAACTATAGAAAAAATCAGGCCAGACCTGTACCTTTTGATATGTTCCTTGTAATCTTCGGAGCGCTGTCGTCGACTCATGAAATCATTTCGATACCCGGAAATGCGCACTGCCACTTCGAAGTATTGCACCGACCTCCAAGTCATAAAATAAACGCAAAACACTGAAGGATAACGACTTACATTTGAAACATACTGATTTTCCTGCTAATCCACATAGAGTGGCCGCTAAATAAAATCTGGGACCCGTCGGCACAGAGAGCAAATTTTACAATTTTCACGCACGAATCAACACAATTTTGAGTCTGAAGATGAAACTTGGAAACGTTGCAATTATCAAGAGGGTTTTAACAACCAGAAATATTAAAATGTGAGAACTGTGCAGTGATTTTTTGAAATAATACAAACGTTTCGAAATAATTTAGACCTTTTACAATATTTACATCAAGAACTTTTACAGTATCTTCCTTCTATGTTCGTCTAATGTATAGCCATACGCCTATAAGATAATATAGTCAAGACATTTGCGTATATTTAAAAATTAAAGTTAAAATTTTACCATTGTTTTGTTTCTCCGCATTCCTCTTTTCCTGTATCAGCCTGACGACGACTCTGCTTGACCAATGTTTCCCGTCTTCTGTCTCTCTGGCACTACCATTACGCACTTCGCAGATACCATGGCTTAGCTGACTTGGCTTTCGTCCTAAAACGAGTCCTCTAACTCAAGTGGAGCAGCACGTCGACCCTGCGCGCCACCGGATGTTCCTTCGACAGCGACATTGCATCGACGACCATAATGCAGCAGTGACCTCGCGTGGCCTTCACGAACCACCCATTTTGAATTGAATTGAATAAATGCCTTATTTTACGTGGCGAGACTCGGGCCATCAGACTCGCTCTTCCGTCTAACCACGCAAATTTCGCTACGCTCTTTTCACCAACTAGCAGAGAAAGGAGGTATTTCTTGGGCGAGAAACGTCAGAGGCGTCATTTAGGCTTGAGGATTTTTACTTGCAAGTAAATCTACTAACATGGGACAGCCGGCTTTACTTCCCCTCCAAAGGTAGGCGTACGAAGGATTTTTCGCCCTTAAAAATTCACAGCTTCGATCGGGTTTGAACCCGCCAACGTGGGTAAATCAATCCAATACGCTAACCGTTACACCATCGCCACGCGCACATTTTTAACCCTAACGCGTTTTTAAAAATGTTATTACAGCATCGAACCTGTCTCCCTTATCTTTTCCGGTTTTTTCAATAATGAAAGACGAAGACGCAATATCAATATGCGCCCGTAGATTTACATTTATTGGATTTTTCCAATGTTACTGGATTTTTGTAATGAAAAGTTAAGCAGTCGTTCTTAAGAAATCTACCGCTTGCTACATGTAATTTCTCAATCAGACTAGCACAGAGTGGCTATGTTTGATTTATTTTAGTCTTTCACTATAAAAGGTGTCGATAAAATTACAATTTTAATGTACGTTCGATTTGTGGAATCAATATCTGTATCAGCACATTGCATTTTCGTACATGATCATGTACGAAACATTTTGTACATGACACAGCGTACACTATCGTATGGCAACGCGTCTTTGAGCGGCCCCGAAGGCGACAACTAGCCCATTGTTTATAATAATTTAAATCAACCGATCGCTGGCTTCCGAGTCGCTCAGTGTCGTCTTGTCGCAAGAATGAGAGTCACACGTGTTGTTATTTGGGCTAATTCATCGGGTAACAGAATGAAATGTGATCTAAAAATGGTATCACGGCTTACCGGGGAGGATAACAAACACATTCAACGAACCATCATACATTACTTCGTATGTGTCAAATATAATCGAAGTTTGTCAAACAATGTTAACTACAGTTGCATGTCGCTGGAACACACAGGCATCACATCGGGTTCCCGTCCAAGATGTAGTGCCCGGAAGAAAAAGCGCTGTGTCGCGCGGCATTGCGTGGTTGTCAAGGGCGTAAGCAATGCCATTCGCTATTTCCCTACCCTGAATTGGAAATCGGGGTCGTCCGTAGGAGCGCTTGTTCTCTCGGCGCACATTCTCTCACAATAGGTAAGGTAGGGTTGCACAAACCCTGCGCGAACGACGAATACCATCGTGGAAAGGGTGGAATTACCTTTCTCCAGTAACGTGCACTGCGTGACGTCAGCTAGTTTTTTCACGGCACATAGAAATTGTGAATATATATTTATAGATGAAAAAATAATTACGTTAGATTTCGACCTGGATCTGTTCAAAGGTTCCTTGTGAGAGTTTTTCCAGCCAGAAAAAAATATGTGCTGGATATGGGTGCAGAAGGTAGGTTTCTGCAGCAAGCATGTACGATTTTGCTTCTGGATCCTTCGGTAACTCATTATCACTATGCGTACATACCAATGCATATCTCAACTTTTGAAAATTAAAGTGTCAAAACAGAAAATTGCCGCCTTATAAAATTTTAAAAATAAATATTTGTTAACGTTTTTGAGAATATACTGGTTAGGTATTTAAGGAAAATTTAAACAATACAGCCATTTTCGATAAAATATTGAAGAAAGTTCTCAACATTTAGTATAAACTACTTTAAAATAAATTCCTGGCCTTTTGTGGCACACCCTTTCGCAAACGAAATGTGGTAATTCAAACGTTATGTACTGTTCTTTCTATATTTTGGCTATGATGTATTCGCGCAACGTTTTTATTACTTATTTATTAAGTAATTTGTTTATTTATTTACGTCAAAAACACTTATAAACTGTGTGTGACATGCTATGAGGAGAAGTTAATTTGAAGTTACATTTATATCCAGAATAAAAACAAGGGGCCATTGAGCGGAGCCTTCTGCTCAGGTTTGTAGGCCACGGCTTCTTCCCTATTTGAATTTCCCTAAATCATACCGCAGTTAATTTTTTCACTTGTTTGCGATGTCTTGAACATTAACTAGTATGGGTTTAAACTAGTGTTGGAATCTGTGAATGAGATTTGTCAGCTTTTCAGCGACTCTATAATTTCTTTCAATTATTTCGTAAGCACCTAATATCCAAGCACTGCAAAAATGAGTCAAGCTTAGAATTTTATTAAGGATATTTTTAGCTGTTACTTGAAAAAAAAATGACACATTCTCTGACTAAGCAGATGTAGTTCTCGATTTCTGGTAGGCCACTTTTCAGAATATTTTTGCCAACGAGCGCGCGCAGGCCACGATTGATAGATTTGGTTCCACGCACATCAGCTGTTATGATCATTTGTCCGGTAAAAGCAGTGCACATGTTTTATCAAGAGCGGTGGCGGTAATCTTCTTCCGCTGGATAGTGAGATTCGGCGCCGACCTATACGCCAGTTTGCGAGGTTTTCTCCATCCAGGTATCTCCCACCAGCGGTGCACCACCCCAACCGGTATAATCTCTAAACTTCCGTCCGGTCTCCCGACCGCAGCAGCCCGAATGCAGTGCATGCAAGTGCAAGTGTGTGAAAGTAAGTGGGAGAACAAGATAAGGAAGAGGTAGGAAAGATCACGCCCGGTACGTGGCCCGTTTCTTAGCGTACTCACTCGGCGTTCGCCTGGTTTTGAACAGGGAACAACTTCTGTTTAAAGTCGCCAGAAGGTAGAATTCTCCTCTCACCAGTGACTGAATTCGACCTAGCTCTCTAAATAGTGGAAAAAAACACTCCACTGTGAGAACTCGCCCTTTACGACCTCCCGATCAGAGGCACTGCGATGGCATCAGCTAAGCCGGTGGCGCTCGACCAGCTGGCGGAGACGTGGCCGTTGAGAAATATCATATTAATAGCCTCCGTGGGACGTCGCCTTGTGATCGCTCCCGGAATCGGCAACACGACCTCCGCCAAGGCGTTCATCACAAGCGCATCACGCAGCCTTGAACCCAGCGGTGAACTTCCGCCACGGGACGGCCGTCATAGCAGCTGATGTTTGTTGCCTGCGCGCGCCCGCGGGCACCAGAGGTTCTCTAATGCTGCCCCGCACAGTGGCTCGCGATGCACGAGGGCAGGCAAGAACATCAACGCTCTAATCCAGGCACGTCCAACCGCGCCCGCACGAGCTACTTGTCCGCCTGGGGGAACCGGCGCTCCTACAGGCACCGGCCGCTTCCCCTGACTCCGCTCTCATTTCCCCTTCACATCGAGAAAAGGGTGTACAGGCGCAAGCTGCAGCGGCGCGAGGCGGCGAATAGTGGCTTCATATGAAAATGTTTCCCAGTTTTTTTTCCTACCAAATAACAGAGGATTGTATTATGTTTATATTCTTCATTACTTATTACTGCTTCATGTTGATTTTCTTATTAAATACTCCCTTATATAAACAACTTTGCTAAGTGTCAGGAATGTCAGGTATTGTGTTGTATTATTAAATCATTCAATTATTTATTATATTAAGCAATAACGTGAAATAAAGTAGCAGTTTTCTAAGTTAACATTCTCGCTTACAGACGGACAGCGCTTTTTAGCAGACAATAATATTTATTTGTTAAACCTCCTCGCCTGAACGTACAACATCCATTCTTCCTTTTATATAACTCCTAAGTAAACAAGATTACAAAATCAAGATACTTTTTTCTTTTTTAATTTTTACTCTCCATTGACAATTTTAAATCAGAATGAAGTATTATTTCATTTTAATTGATAATTTCTTTGCTTTAAAGAGGAAATGAGAGTTAATGTAGCTAAATTGGTGACAATAACGGTCAAATAACTCCCAAAGGCTGCCGTGGGCCAGGTTATCCAGTGCACTACCGCCACTCCGAGATAATTTGTACAACCCTTACTTTTAAATCTCACGCCAATTTCTCTTGACGCAGTGCCCGCGAGCTCCAATAAATTTCTTACCTTGCCCGCGACCCCGACATGCCTGCTTTAATCATTGGTTTATTGCACCGCGTCAAGCGGGAACTTTCATGGTAAAAACCTTATTTGTGGTTTGCAAATTCCAAACAAACTAGTTATTTCTGCACCAAGGTCGGCAGAAGGGATCGAATAATAGAGCGGCGATCAGAATCCCGAGGGCCTCGATTCAGGCTCGAGATGGCTCGGGGAATCGACTGATGTCAGTGCAGTATCTCTGACCGGGAGGTCCTAGGTTCGAGTCCCGAAGGTGCCAGGATTTTCGACACTAGCTAGTTGGCTAGGTCGAATTCAATGGCTGTCTGGAGGGGAATTCTAGCGGCCGGATGCTCTGATCGGTAGTTTTCCGTGGATTCAGGCGACTGTCAAGGCAGTACCTTAACAAACGGGCCCCAGACCGCGCGCGATCTCACCTTCCTCTTCCTTGTTCTATCCTCACCTCTTACAGACACACACTAACATGCACTACACTACCACACATACCGAGAAATCCGTCAGGAGCTAAGAGCCTGTGTCTTGGCTGAGGCGGTGCCACGCTGGTGGGAAATACCTGGTTGGGTGAAATCCCCGCTAGCCGACGTTAGGTGGGCGCTGGATCTCGCCATACAGCGGAGGAAATATCACCGCCACCTCACGAGCAAAACATGAAATACACTTACGGGACTAATGACCCTGGTAGTTGACGTGCCCGAAATCTCTAAACAATCAATCAATCATTGAATAACAAGCATTGAAATCTGTTGACGAATCGACGAATTGACGGATCTGTCAAATATAAACATATTAAGTTGGGCGGCTCCTCAATTTCCGACAAAGAAAATTGTATGAACAAATATCGACTAAAATACTGTAGTATTTTTGTTTCAATGCAAAATTTGGTTTAATTTTCCTCAATCTGATAAATCAAGAAAAAAATCGTGATAGATTCATAAAGAGAATTGTACCTCACGGGTTTCACCAATGTGGTCATAGGTGAAAGTATGAAAACATTTTGTAGATTATCCTAGATGGAATAGTCTAAGAAATGCCAATCGATTTCTCTTCAGGAGAGGAATATTTCTTAACTGGCTGAATCGCACAATGACCAACACAAGATGGATAGGATAAGTGAAGTATACACGTAATCTGGTGGCCAGGAATAGCAGATGTTACGTGATAAACAGAAACTAGACAGCTGATGGAAAATTTTTCAGGCTACGTGTCTAGTTCCGAATACTACTGGGCCAGTCGTAAACACCTAACGTGACCTTACATTATATACCTCAGTGGACACTTAGCTAAGCATTTCCGAGCTGGAGCGACGAGGTTTTGTCCTTGAGCCTTCGCGATTTACATAAAGTGGATTCCGTGAAACGTATAATTTCCAAAAAAAGTTGTTTGCCAAAATACTTCTGACGAACACACAAGACGGCTCACACGCAATCACCTTACTTGAGTCGGCGCCCTGAGACCAATGTAAACATAAATCGAATCATGTCGGAAACGATACGTCCATGGTCTTTGATAAAGTTATGTACATCGGCAGGATGAGTGCATTAACCGGCTATAATGCGCGAATTAACCAAATTTCGGACTTCAGCCGTAACATTTACAAATCTTTTCGATCCGGGCCATTGGACCCCCAGTGCCAGGTATCTCTCTAGCCTCCTGCGCGGCAGGTTCCCTGTACAGCTCCTCGTCCACCTTCGCTTACTCAAACCGGCTTAAGCGGCTCAAGGAATCAATTGATTCGCTGATTTGAAAAGGGAAATAAATCCTTGTTCCATAGTTCTCAGAAAAAATCTTTGTGACTTTAAATTTGCATTGCTGTGATGCATAGAACCGTTTTTATATCCTGGATTTATTTCCTTTAGAAAAAATGACAAAGTATTAAGGAACTTTTTTTTAAATTTCTGTACTTCTGGACTTGTGAAACATTATAATCCGTGAATAAATACATAATGTGAATTAACACATTGTGTTATGAGGACTTGTGGTCCACATGAGTCAGTGGCAATGTCGAGACTTACTGGTAGAACTGAAGATATTTATATGGGACCTACTTTACTATTTTTTGAAGATCGGTTATTTTCTGTCTGTATATTGGAAGAACAGATGAACCATAAACGTTCTTGAAAGGCAAGTCTGGTCGTCCCTTTGCCAACGTGAATCAGCACTTGATAATCCCGTCAATATATGTACCCATGTATCACGAGGTAAACCAAATACTCTCTATCATACGATAGCTGCTTCATTCGGGAAGAGTTATACCAAGCTCACAATGAGGAGTACCAGGACGATCAAGAGACATGATTGTCTTCTTAAAAGAGTTTGACCACCAGGTTTGCAAGCCAATGTTGCACTGAGTGCCCATTACTGATGTCATAAATCATGTTGGCGTTTCCTAGTTTATAATACTAGTTCTTCCGTGTAAGGAGCAGAAACCAGTCCTCAACCTTCTCTTTTCCAGTCATTAGAATTTTCAACTAGCAATAGATCACACTGTTTAAGCAGATTAAGTTTCATATTTTACACTGCTCTTTAGCTTCAAGAACAACAAAGAAAATGCATATCTCAACTGTTTGTACGGAAAAGTGGTTATATTTCCCCTTTTAAATTACCGATTTCACTGATGTCATTTCAGTGCCTCTGATGGGGAGATCCTTGGGTTTGAGTCCCAAGGGTGGTAGCATTTTTGATAATACCATCAAAGCGGAGTCGAATTCAGGCGCCGTCGAGAAGAATTCTACCGGCCGGCTGCTCTCTTCAATAGTTTAACATGGTTTCTCCGATCGATTGATTTATCCTTAATGATTCCGGGCTCGCCAACTCCTAAGGTCATTAGTCCTGTTAGTGTAGATGTATGTTTTTCCTCGGGATGTGGCATTGGTCTTCCCCGCGCTGGATGACGAGATCCGGCGCCGACCTATCGTCGGCTATCGGGGTTTTCCCCAACCAAGGGAACCCCCCCTGCCGGGACAAGCTTTAAGCTCCCGACCGGTCTCTCGCCATGTGTAGTAGTGTAAGTGTAAGTAAGGAGTGAGGATAGGACAAGGAAGAGCAAAAAATATCATGCGTTGGCCAATTTGTTAGAGTACTGCTCTGGCATTTGCCTGGTGTTGATCGGCGAAACCACGGACTGATTCAAGCAACTAATTCAAGCAGCCAGCCGCTATAACTTTCCTCCAGACAGCGACTGAATTCGACAAATCTGACATGCTAGTGTTGAAATTTCTGCCACCGTCGGTACTCGAACGTAGTACCTCCCGGTCAGAGGACTGCAGTGACATCAGTTGATGCTCCGAGCCCGGTAGTGGTGGTTCTTCTGCATCGGAGATGTCGCTGCCCGTTTCTACGGGATCGCTGCCCGTGCCTCATTGCCTCAGGCTGTGCCCCGCTAATCGCCTTCGCCGAGCAATTAAGACGCTTCCTGTTGTGCAGAGCAGCTCTTTCCCTTTGTGGGCGATTCAGCCCACTTGCCCAAGCGAATCAGAAGGCGGTCTTTTCCACCGATAAATTGTACTGACGAAACCTGCGGTTCCCGTAGGAGACATGAACGAAATACCAGAATGGATGGTGTATGAAGATAAATTAAGTACACACGTGTGATTGGGTTTCTGAGCATTTGTGTACATTTTGTGACGATGACAAGAGAGACAGGCTCACTGAAGCTAAGGCAAACAAAGCAATGTAATACCTGCGCTTCTATGTCCTCTAGAATATGTCCTCTCTCCGTCGTGAATCGTCATATTTACTCCCCCTCCTTCTTCAAAATGGCTCATTCGAGATCAAGGATGAACGGATGCTTGCAAAGCAGAAATAAAAAATAAATCGTAAACTAATGCTTCTTGAAGTTTCGTGGAGCCATCTCTTTTGTAAAGCGTAGAGCAAGTTTCGTAGCGTAATTCGATCGAAATCTGACAATATTTCTTACAGGCCATTGCCCAACGTGCTTCATGCGCACCGCCTATACATATACCTCATCCCTGCAAGAGATCAATTCTCAACCCTATTCAACGCTGGACGCTCGGGTTAATGGGAATACTACTTTGAAATATGTTGCGATCTAAATTTAATAATTATTTTAAATACATTTAATTTAATTACAAAGTAGTGGCGCTGCAACAGCACACATTTTCTCACATTATTCGTAACTTTTTGCAATTTTCGAAATTCAGAGAGTTCAACGGAAATCGCAACTGCGCAACTTTCACAAGCGTTCCTTGCTTTAAGAAGAAAAAATAAAGAAAAAATTGAAATCATTTTTTAGAAAAGTTTTAAAATGTTTAGGATTCATGTAAAGTCTCCGTCCCTCCAAATCAAAACAGAAGTTTCTAGTTCAAGAAGAAATATCGATTTTGGTTAAAATCTACCTGCGGTTTAGCAGCCAGTGTTGTTCACAGACAGAGGCAGATGGAAATATATTTTTGTCGTACACCAATTTCTCGTTATAGACACATACAATTTTTATTAACGAAGTTATGTACTACAAATAGGAACAATGATTATCTGCTGACTTTTTCTACATCAGAGATTCTCAAAACGAGTTTTCTGTCAAAAACTGTGGCTCCTGCATTACAATACTATATATATATATATATATATATATATATATATATATATATATATATATATATACACTACGTAAGTACTATGCGAGAAAGTAAACATGTTAGCTTTGGGAATGCGGGTAAGGTTTCTCGGCATCCTCTCCGGTCTTCGCCACTGGCTAAGATGCACGGCGGTTCACGTGCGCAGCGGCTTCTAGTAAACTACGTTGTATATGTTAGGACCAAATTCTGAAATACGTCTGATACGTGAATTAGCATATTTATTTCCAATTTCGCCACATGGTTTGGACATAACTGTGTGAATGACGATGGACTGACTTCAGTCATCACCCTAATGACGTTTCAGTTAGCTACAGAGAGTAACATGATTGACCGTGTAAAACAGAGGTTCCCATCGTGTCGGTATCGACCCCCTAGGGGTCGATTAAATTTTGAAGGGGATCGATGATGATAAAGGGACCAATTGGTGGTCAATAACCGAATATGAACAGGCGACTGATCAGTATAATGAAGATGTCATTTATTACAAACAAAAATATTAATGAAATTGATAACCGTTTCCAGATATAAATAAACAAAAAATATAGACAATAATAAATTACAAATTCACTCTTCTTCTTTCCACCGGCAAATATGGCTCAAAGCATCAAATGATCTTCAGGTCACTGCAGTGCATCTGACCGGGAGGTCGTAGGGGAATCCTTGCACTTAGTGTTCGAATCCCGACATTGGCAGATATTACATTAGCTTGACAACCAGGTCGAATTCACAGGAGAATATTTGCAACCGGCTGCTCTGATCGGTAGTTTTCCATGGTTTCTCCGACCAGTATCAGACGAATGCTGGAGTAGTGCCTTAACAAACGGGCCACGGACTGCGCGCGATCTTTCCTGCCTCTTTCTTTTCCTATCCTCACCCTTTAGACTTACATGCGCACATCAACAAACGTCGGGAAACCTGTCGGGAGGTTAGAGCTTGTTCCGTCTGGGATGGGGCCACGCTGGTGAGAGTTACCTGGTGGGGGCAGTCCCCGCAAGCTGACGTGTGTCGGTAGCGGATCTCGTCATCCATCGCGGTATCTCACCGAATATGTATGCACAACAAACTGAACTAACGACCTTAGCAGTTGACGCGTCCGAAATCACTAATCAATAAACCAATCAATCTTTTGTATCGGTCGTTAATTCGTTAATTTGTATCGGTCGTTAGACACACAGCTACTCAAAAGTGGATTTCGTTGACCGACTGATAAATATTGAAAATATACATATTTACGAGAATATTGGTGTAGGATATTATTATTATTATTATTATTATTATTATTATTATTATTATTATTATTATTATTATTATTATCATCATCATCGTTAAGGCATTTATGTGTAGTTGTGTGTGTTATAAGTATAGATGCTGTATTGTATAGACAAAAAGTAACGGGGTCGATGAAGCAAACAATTCTCTTTAATGCGGGTCGATGAAAGAAAAGGTTGGAAATCCGCGGTGTATTTCGAGCCTTAAGTAAGTAGTCAGAGCGCAAAGTAATGTATTTGTCAGAGAATGAGGCGTTCTGCGTGTTCGCGTGAAATATTTTGACATAAAAATGCAGTAAAAGTGCTGCTGATACGCAATGCACACAGTTTATATGTAATATCTTTAGCAATAAATATTATTGTACTCACTTCCTGCCAATTGTGAAAAATTACATAAGTGAAAGTGCCACATTCCTTTCTGAGTGCAGGCAAGACAAGAGGCGTACACCTTTACGTTCTGTCATTTCCTCGGCAGGTGATTACTAGAGTGGACAACCTTATCCTTCGTATGGAGAATGAAATGATCATGATAGGTAAATCTGGTTAATACGCGAGTGATTATGGGTGAGATAATCAGGAGGTACATGGTGCTATTAGAAAGGCAACCTCGCCATTACCCCACTACACCAAGCACACCATTCCACTGGGGCAGCGACTCTAGAGGTCAAGAAATCGTGCGCAGATTGTTTCTCAACCATACGTTACATATATTTTGTACGGTTTTATATCAAATCCGTTTGAACCTTGATGAAAAGGTTCATATTTCCTTCGGAAGTCAAGTGAGCGAGTAATTGCATTTTCCTGGCATGTCCACCTTTGGTAATTAATCCAGCGAGTGTAGTGCATGTTGTAGGTAGTAGGTGGCGGTGTAAGACGCTACTGTTACCGGCGTTTGGAATGTCACTCCCCTTTTCTGGCTTCTCGATTGATAGATTGATTAGTGTTTCCGGGCACGTGAAAAAGCCGAGATCATTAGTCCCGTAAATGTAGTGCATATTTATATCATAGGAGAGGACGATTATCATCCCGCGGTGGATGGCGAAATCCGGCGCCGACCTACACGTCAGCTTGTGTTCTTCACAAACAGGTGCATCAGCGGTACTCCGTCCCAGCCAGGATCCGTTCTAACCTCCCTACTGGTCTTCCGACATGTGAGGTAGTGTAGTGTATGCCAGTGTAAGTGTATGTAAGTAAGTAGTGAGGATCGGACAACGCAGAGGGAAGAAAGGTTGCCCGAAGCCCGTGGCCCGTTTGTTACGTTACTGCTCCGGCATTCGCCTGGAGTTTATCGGAGAGATCAAGAAAAATTACTGATCAGAACATCCGACCTCTAGAATTCTCTTCCAGACAGCGCTTGAATTCGGTAGCTATATAGCTAGTATTGAAAAATCTTACCACCGTCAGGAGTCGAACCCTAGGACCTTCCGGTCAGAGGTACTGCAGTGACATTCTCTAATGCGCTGAGCCGTTGAGGCTTCTCGAGGTGCCTTTGGCTGAACTGCGCCGCGGCGCGGTGGTGCAGTGGTGCAGTGCCGCAGTGGCCGGCGTGCAACCTCCCGCCCGCGAAGGGCAAAGGATAAGAGGGAACGCATTCCTCGGAACAACACACTGTTAGGTACTGCAGTGACATTCACTAATGCGCTGAGCCGGTCACAGGCTTCTCCAGGTGCCTTTGGCTGAACTGCGTCGCGGCGCGGTGGTGCAGTGGCGCAGTGGCGCAGAGGCAGGTGTGCAACCTTCCGCCCGCGAAGGGCAAAGGATAAAAGGGAACGCATTCCTCGGAACAACACACTGTTAGGTACTGCAGTGCCATTAACTAATGCGCAGAGCCGTTCAGGCTTCTCCAGGTGCCTTTGGCTGAACTGCGTCGCGGCGCGGTGGCGCGGTGGTGCAGTGGCGCAGTGGCCGGCGTGCAACCTCCCGCCCGCGAAGGGCAAAGGATAAGAGGGAACGCATTCCTCGGAACAACACACTGTTGCGTCGCAGCCGCCGACTCGCAACCTGATCTGCAACATTCGCGCCGCCTCCTGAAACCTGTTCCCCCTTACGGACGCGCTGCACTTCGGGCTGGCCGTGGGAGCGCGCGGTCGCCCGTGAAGGTCGCCCAAATGCTCCTCGCTGCGCATGCCTACCCTATTCATAAATAAACGAATTCGCATCCCGGATACATGAGGCGACACGGCCATTTGGCATTTTGCGCATGCATTTGCGACTGTCGGACTCGATTGTCAATAGACAACAGCTTCGGACGTTGCAGATAAGATTTCTTTTAAACATCTTTATTTGCTAGCGAGTAAATTATAGAGATTTTACAGATTTTCGCAATGCATTATAAGAAGAACTGGGAAAGGGCATTCACATTTTACAAAGAGCACAAAATACGCTTGAAGATGACTAAGATCACTTGTTCGTTGAACTCTCCGAATTTTGCAAAAGTTCAATTTCTTTTATGTATTCTTACAACTGGAGTATTGATAGTAGAGATTTTCTTCTGGATGAAATCTGTTCTACAAAGATCTTTAAAAAAGTCATGTAAATTTTTTTGAAAATACGAGTTGTTTTCGTGCAAATCATTTCTTTAAATATTATTCTTGAAATAATTAATACGAAACTCTACAAATATTTGAAATTTGCAAATGCAAATGTTTAACTTTTTTAATGTGTCGATAAGGTTGAGTTTAATTTTGAGGTTAGTGATTTAAGGGTAATGTAAAAGAACGCGAAATGTGTATATAACTTTTGAAATCCAGGGCAGTTAAAACATTTTTGCTGGTTGGAAACACTTATGTAGGTTCATGTAGTAGTAAAGTATGGGGAGGTGGGGGAGTGCATTTCATGCGAAACTCCCCCTTACTTTTGGATGAATATTCTTAATTAAAAATTTTAACATCTTTAATTTTGAATTTGTGAAACCTGATGATCATTTGCCTCTCATGTTGTTAATATTTATATCAGAAGTGATTTGTTCACATTATTGTATTTAGAGTACATGTGCTTTAAATAATGTCAGATTAAGTTCATCAATAACTCTCCCGTTTTCTGAGAGAACTAGCTCAAACTTCCGCATCTTTAGAAACGCTCAAACTCCATTTTGTCAAAAACCGCTCCAAACTTATTCTTCAAACATTTGGACGGATTGTTGTAATTGCACTATTTAATAAGATGTAAAGTTAATTTCGGATTATTTTTTATTTTTTCAAAAATTACACAAATGTAAATTTTTTGAAAGATCCTTCACCCCGTTGATATGCGCATTTCCAGCAAATTATAAACACTACTATATTTGTGAGTTAGTGTTTCAAATTACTTCTAATGAATTTTTTCGAAAACTCAGATGTTTTTTGTTAAAAAGAGCTTCAAATTTCGAATTTACGGTAGTGCTTAAACGCTATTTTCTTAAAATTAGGTCCAAATTATTCAAAGAAAATTGCCATTTAGGAGGAAGATTTTCTGTTCTTTAATATTCTTATAATAATATTTCAGTGCTGCTATTAGGAAAACCGAAAAGTTAGGAAAATTTCAAACAAATATACTTTGGGCGGTGATACAATGCAGCTGGCAAGAGTATGTGGCAAGTCTGAATAGCTAGCCGAGACCAAACAAAATAGAAAACTAATACGGGAAATTCTATGCCATTCTGTAGCACCACTAGTTATGTTTTCTATTTATCTACTGTCTCCAAATAATTCCTTAATATGATCTAATATAAATTATTAGGTTTTCTATTTACAGTTCATTTCTGATTTGTTTATTTGAAACATACCGAGAGGCTTTAATGTCATGCCTTAAACATCTATTTTGTAAAATTTGTATTTTATCTACGTCGCTGCTTCACTCCAGACAGGGCAAATATGCTTTGTTCAGGTCAGTGGTCGATGTTTTGGGCAGGTTTTAAAAGAGTTGAGCAACGCCCTGGACCACATAGCACTGCGAAACGTGTTCTTAAACCAGACCGATGGGCTGAGAGCCAACAGATTATGCCTCGCAGTACAAGGACCGTGTGCAGTTAGAAGTGAGCTATAGTTTTCGCTTGTGATTTACATTGTTACGATACCGTCACTAAATGTAATATCGTAAGAATTGATACAAACCAGGTCAAAAACACATTAGCATATGTATGCTTGTGAATTAAATCAAACTGATGTCAACCGATAGGCCACAAATTTCCAATTTTGAAACCGCGTTGTTACTTACATGGCACTTATTATCAAACACGAAATAAATTACTAAATTTTAATCAAAGAAACAAGCAGGTAAATATTATATCCTAAAAAAGAAGTTTTGAAATATACATGTCTTGCTGAATAAACACACTATATTCATGCGCAAATTCTCCTAATGACAGAATTACAAAAATAGCTAGTACTCCAGCTCCAGCACATGTTAGCTGACGCTCGTGAATTTAATTCGAATTATTTCTGCGTGTTGCTCACCAATCACGTCCTCAATTCAATTTGGCTTGATTGGCTTTCAAAGTAGCCGGTCATATGACTATGCAGAGTATACAGTCTCTGCCGAGCCATGGGTCTGGTCGTCGTTTTACTCACCCTACTTCACAGAACGTGAACCTGTCCTTGTGTCGTTGTGCATATTAAGAAAATTAAGTTTCTTTCCTTTTGAAGGGTTGATTGCGGTATAGGCCGACTTTTCCAAATGCATTCAATTAACTGATATTTCTACAAACTTATCTCATTTCGGTAGGGGTTTTCTACAACTGCTTTGTCAATATAATTCAAGAAGACGTTACGAGGGGTTAATTCTAGCAAAACCGATCATACTGACTTGGTGAGACATTGCACACCAAGTGTGTGGTGTTATGTTCAGGCAATTACACCGTTAGCCAAAAGATTAGACTAAAACGTTTGAGATCTTTAAGAGCAACTCGCATAAGGATTAATGGGTGCTTCAGAGAGCGCGTTATCTACAATTATTTAGTGTTTAGACCTTGATCGTAGGCCCACAGCCGAGGTTTCCAACGGGATTGGTAAGGACCACTCACAGGTCGATAAAGTTATGAAGTTTTAAAGGAAAGTAAATTATGATTAATAAAGAGTCGACTGGGGAATAAATAGATGAATAGGAACCGGCGTATGATCGGCATGATGAAAATCAAGATAACATTGATTACAAAAAAATGAAGTTGATATTTCAATGGTTTCTGACACAATGTTACAAAACATCGAATAATAAATTACGAATTTGTACTTTTGTGTCCATCGTTTCTTCGTTAGATTGCTAAAAAATCATAAGAAATTATAATTATGTATTCACGTTTCTTTATCGCACAAAAAATGTTCTATGCATTGTAAAAATGCATGAGTCAGTTCTCGAGAAAAAAACACCGAATACAGACTATAATTTGTAACCACTGCCCAAAAATAAACATTAGAAACTCAGCTACTCAGAAAGGGAAGCGTCAGCGATTATTGGAAATAGAAATATTCTATATAAAAGTATCGAAATATGTACGGATATTGGTATGATGCATTCATATACTTTTGAAGTCCTTTATCATCTACTTTCTGTGTTAGAAGTATGTTGTCTGTTGTATCTTATAGAAATCTAGTGGTGTTATAACATCACATATTTACTAGCATTATTTCTAAATTTGCTTCGTTCAAAAATTCAAAAAGATCATGAGGGCTGCGCCATTCTTTGAAACGTCCTTTGTTCTATCCGACATTAGGAAACACTTTGGAGCATTTTTTGATATTTTCAATTGCATAAATTTCAAGCCCAAATTACGCAAAAACTACTCCTCTTTTTCAAGAAATTGACGGGACAATCTTTAAAAAGATAATTTTTTAGAACAGATTTTGTTTAAAGCAACTATCTTTATCTTCAGTTTTGTAATTTTGAAATGTTCACTTTTTGCAATTTTCGAAAATATAGAACCTTTGCCGAAAATTAGACTAGCACACCCTCTCAACCTTCCTATGAGGAAAACATCTAAAAAGAAAATTTGGAGTCGCTTTTTAGAAACAAAAATGGTTTAAATTATTTTTAAATTCCCAACATTTTACGCACGATTGCGTGAAAACTAACACTATTTTCTAAAAAGTATACATGATCTTATTTCAATGTCTGTCATTTAACAGTACATTTCTTTGAGGAACAAAATTTCTATCAACGATTAAAATGCGGACGGACGGACAAATAGACGGACAGACGGAGGGACAGAGCGACAGTCGGATAGACAGACCGTCGGACAGACAGACCGACGGACAGACAGACCGACGGACGGACAGACCGACGGACGGACAGACCGACAGATAGACAGCCAGACGGACAAACGCACAGCAGGACAAACGGACAGCCGGACAAACGGACAGCTGGACAAACGGACAGCTGGACAAACGGACAGCCGGACAAACGGACAGCCGGACAAACGAACAGCCGGACAAACAGACATCCATCCGCTCTTTCACCATCTAACGACTCTTTTAAAGATTTTGAGACTAGACCAGCTTTTCCCAATTTTACTTGATCGCAGTCACATTTGGAGACATTATTCAAACCGACGCTGTATTTACCTTTAGAGACTGACACAAATAAAGTTATATAGTTCTTGATATCAAGAATTTCGCGTGACATAAAAATTGCATTTTATTTAGTACTTAATAAATAATTTTAATAGATAAATGTTAGAGAAAATACGATTATTATTTGCAAAATTTAATATCAAAATCTGCTGTGAAAATTAAAGCACTCATTCATAAGCAATATTTACTTCCCTGAAATAAAATTAAAATAAGTCCAGAAATTAAAATCACTTTATTAAAAATGACGCGAAAATTATCATACTTCGGCAAGTTTCTCTTCTTCAAGCATACAATGATCCGGCACATGCTTGCCTTCGTTGGAACTGACAATGCATGTACTGACAAAATTGCGTTTCGCACGGTTTCATGCATAAATATGAATATTCGGTCTTGAGATACATTTGATGGTTTAAACCTAATAAAATATCTGCATATGTTTAATTAATTACGTACCACGCATTGAAATTGTATTCAAAAGCACCCTCGGAGAGCAATATCGAGTAGTTTCGGAAGAACAAGAGCTTTTTATTGAGATCCCTTGGATCCTTTGGGCAAATACTGTGATAGATCCTTGCTTTGCTTTTGTTCAGAAATGTAAATTTTTCCGCCAATTACACAAACAGTTTTACGTTTCTTGGTGTTCAATTTAAAAATATATTTTACCATATTCGTCTGTGCCTCGTAACGTTTTGAGTAGGGGAGATATGCTATCCGGTTTCAAAATGTCAGCATGTGATATCGCATGTGTTTACCAAGTCATTCTAATACCTGGTGAGTGAGGCAAGTAATGAATAATGGACAAAGTGCGTAGTAAAGAATACGAAGGTGAAAATGGTCAAACGAAAACGGAAATATTCCCTATTTGTTCACCAAAATCTTTTGTTCAGCATATTTCTTGCGGATCCTTAATTTCACATATAGTAAACAAATTAATAATTTATTTTGAAACTTGGCACGTGATTGGAGATTTTGGAATGGTTTTTACTTTGGTATATTTATTTCAAGATACCTTTTAATTTTGAAATTTAAACATTGGTTCTGAAACCTCCCCCACATCATTCTCAAGAAACTAAGGAATTATTTGCTGGAACCTCATTCCTCCACATGGAACATACTTGCATACGTTATCTATTATGTCACTACTTATTTAACAAATATCCTAAATACGCTTATTACATTTACCTAATAGTTGCATGAGTTTGCACGTCCTTGACGTTATTATATGATCTTGAATTCCGGTTTCCTTCTGGAAGGGTTGGACTAAATTATTTTTCACATATTCCTTGTTCAGGAACACTTCCCGCGCCCATCAGCCAGTGATAACCTTCCAAAATCTTGCGTTCATGCATTTCTTTGAGAGCACTCCTTTGATTGTCTACCGTACCAGAGGTCTTTGGTTCGTGATCCTGTATTTGCTATGAGTCACTCATTATGTTCCCCAATTATCCGCGGTGTCTTCAAGTGGTGAAAAGTATTTAAACTCATTTCACCATCAAATCCGGTTTTCCTTGATCAGGTTTTCACCTAGTTTTCCTGATTCTTTCAGCAAATGATGTGATAGCTCCTTGTATTTCCTCTGGCACATGTAGCTTCATTATCTGTGTATTTCTTGACATCTTTGGGGATTGTAGATATTCGAATAATCGTTTTCGATTTGATTGCAGCAGTAAGTCAATTCCTTCACGTAAAGCACTAGGAATAATAGCCTAAATCGGTAGCTGATCTGCGTTTAAGAATAGTTTTTATTATATGGGAGCGAATATTTCAATATAAATTCTTGACATAAACGCATGTTGCTATCGGTACTCACATCATTCAGTTTAATATGTATAGTTAGAGAGTTAGAACAGACATCCCAGAGCTCAAGACCCATACACATATTGCATTTGTCCCCATAGTACGTCATACACGTTTCGTCATTAAATAAAAAATAATAAAATGGTCACTTGTCAGTGTACCGAAAGCTGGAAATGTTTGCTGCAGGGGTCGTTGCATGCAAGCACTTGAGAAGCATGCACAACTATTATCATGTTCAGTTCAGTTTCCTTTTTAATAATAATATGTCCAATGTGTTGACCTATCTACTTAGTCCTCAAATTCAGAACTGATTTTCATTCCTTGCCAATGCAACAGTCTTCCTGTGGGATTCGCTATATACTCACATACACTCCTCGCACATTAATAGCAGTAAATTAGCGGACTAGCAGAAATCTCCAATCTGCTTTTCTCATATAATATGCGTCAACGTCATTGCAATTACAGTAATCTCTGTCGCATCACATATACTTGAGACCCAAGTGTGCTTAAGATACTGGTTACGGCTTTTTCTTATTTCAGTCGCTAATTTTTATAATTCATTCTTACTCTATTTCGAACACTCGAGACGATCTTTATGTCCTAAATTTAGCAATCGGATTTATCCACTTTTTGGTTACCAGAACCTGTAGTATGAGTGTTTCTGCCAAAAATTCGCCATTTTTTCGCCCAGCATTACATACCTTTCTCTCTACTCCACAGCGAAAAAGTAAAAAATGACAACTTCGTCGCTTCGTCTCCGACCGTTTGCCAACGTTCCGGAAAACATATTTCACTTCATTCAGGCTTCATTCAGACAAGATAAAAAAACACAATCACTTAAGATTAAAAATTTAAGAATATTCTTTCACTGAAAATTTCTGTAAATGTATGAGAGGAAATAATTTATTATTAATACAATACCATTCAAACATAAAAAAACAGGAACTAGAGCTACATGATCTTGCAGGTGGGACACCACACGTCATGTTATTCACATTTACAAAGGAACATCATAATTTACTCCCCTATATTTTTCTCCTGACCAAGCCCCATGAACCAGCATTCATACTCCCTCGCCATAATAATAAAGAGATATTATTATTATTATTATTATTATTATTATTATTATTATTATTATTATTATTATTATTATTATTCATACTCCCTCAACTTCCACCTCCACATCCACGGGGCAAAAGCAGCCCCGCCCTCTCTCCGCCGACGCATTACAAACACGGAGCCGCAGGCGTCGGATGGTCAGCGGAGGCTTCGTCAAAAGCTGAACGCGCGCGTGCGGCCTGCCCAGACGCAAACGCACACGCGCCGCCCCCGAAGAAAACCCGCTGTGGAAACAAG
>BOPP01000098.1:3725400-3751489 GCA_017312745.1 Gryllus bimaculatus
GTGGGTGAATGGGTGGGTGGGTGAGAGCGTACGTGGAGTCCTTTGAAATAAGAACTTCGGAACTTCAAACGGCTGCAACTTCTGTACGAATGCGTGCGTCTACTCTGAAAGATGCCGCTGTTACAACACATGGGACTTGCATCTCGGGCGAATCCTAGCGGTCGACTGCTCTGATCAATAATCTTTCGTGGTTTATACGATCAAATACCAGGCGAATGCCTGAGCAGTACCAAATAAATGGGTCATGGACAGCGCGCAATCTCCTTAATCATCTTCCCTTACATACATACACACTTACATTTCCTATTCCATAACGCTATTGAGAAAACAAATCGGGAACTTAGAAATCTTCCCGTTGGAGAAGATGAGAGAAGGGGAAAAAGCACTCAGGCCAACGAATAGGTTCGCGCCGATCTGTGTTCTCTGTCCGAATGCCTGTGTCCGTCTGTCCCTCCGACCGTCCTGTCCGTCTGTTCATCTACCCTGTATGAGCGTGCGCCCGTCCCTGTATCCGAGCATGCGACCGAGCGTGCGTCCGAGCGTTCATCTGAGCGTGCGTCCGAGTGTGCGACCGAGCGTGCGTCCGAGCGTGCGCCCGAGCGTGCGTCTGTGCGTGCGTCCGAGCGTGCTTAGGTTCCAGCGAAGGAACAACACCACTATGTCCGGCCATAACAAGCACCACGTTCGCGGGATTAACGCAATTTTCATTTTTTTCTCAAAAACATCAACTTATGAACCTTGTTATCTGTTACCCATTAGAGCGAAAGACGCTTAAAGAATGGCTCATTTCCATGTAAGTTTCGACGGAATCTCTCAATTTCCGAAAATTGTAAAGCTTACAGATATTGCGAGAAAGTATATGCTTTACTTTTTCTTTTTTTCTTCTTCTCTTTTACTTTTTCTCTTTACTTTCATCTCTTTTTTTCGTTTACTGTAACTCTTCAATATTCGTCTTTGTTTTCTATTGGACTAACTCCTTCGTTTATTAAAAAAATAAGGTTTTGAAATCTAATTATACTTCTCTTCGTATTCACAAATATTACTGGACTAGGTTCTCTTCAATATAGTGATACAATGCAAGTGAATTTCTTCATCATACACATTTTTATGTCGCTTAACACACATATCAAACGTTTAGTCGTAGTGTTAAATTATAACGAAACTAAATTTGTTTACGTAAATAATCACTTGTTTAAATAAATTTATGCACAAAGAACTTCGATATAGAATGAATTTTAACGACATAACACCTCAAATCTAGGTGTTTTTAAATGCTTTCGATGATTTTCGTTTTAATGCTACGACCTAATAAAAAAATGGATTTTAGTTCTTATGTTCGTGCAAAACAAGAAGGATTTGAATGTAGGTAAGAACGTATTGCCCATATAAAAAGAGTGTTTCGAGCACAGCTTGGATTTGTCATACACTGACACCAATATTACAGCTATACATCAAAAGCCATCAATTTTTATTCGACCAAATCACTCGAGCAAGATTGGCATTCATTGCTGACAGACGCATTTTGGCAAACGACAGGTAACGCGTTAAACATTCCTGGAATTTTCCTGGTGACGCAGTTATCGGAGCGACATCTACCGTCAATGTCAGAAAGGGTCGCTTTGGTAAAAAAAAATCTGGAACGCGGCAGTTCTATAAACTTCCATTCCGAGGCTTCGAAGCACGCAGCACGAAAACCCACGTTATCTGCGACGACCCTCTCATATTGTACACCAGGGTTTCTCACAGTAGCTCACTCCTCATAGTTTCTGGGGTCAGAGTAGGTGACTGTAATTGATTGAATGTGCCGCGAAAAATATGAAGAATTTACGGATTCATAAATATAGACATGAGCTCTAAATATTTTTGCAATGCCATTTATTATTCTTAAAAATATATAAATACTAGAGTAGTTATTAATGTGGATAAGTTGGAATTTCTTTAATCTGACTCTTTCATCAAAAACTAAATAGGTGGTGCTATAGCCCGTAGTTCCTTCTAAATTTTACAATTTTCGAAAATTCAGTAAGTTAAACGAAAATCCCGAGCCACTTTTTACAAGGTTCCTTTGGTCTATCCGTGAAAAAAATTGAAGAAAAGTATATGGAGTCATTTTGAGATAATGTTTTTCATAAATTGTTTTAATTGTAAGCAGTACACTTCGTTAAAGTAGTAGAGCTACAAAAGCACATACTTTCTTGCATTATTTTTCATTGTTCTGCCGTAATATTTGATTACATAAATCTGCAAAAGAGTTTTCTACAAGCAAGAGTTTTTTTCTGCTCAGAGGCCCGAACGCATATCCTCAGAATTAATTTGCTGTCACTCATACCACTAACCCACAGACACGTTGTTTGGGACAAACTCGGGCAGACGCATGCAAACACCCTAACATCCATGCTCACTTCATGTAAAAAAACAAAACAAAACATTTGAATCTCACAAAGCCTCAAATTCGTACAGATAGATCGGGAGGAGTGAGGGAGATAGATCGAATTCGTACAGATAGCCAATTTTGGAGAAAATCGGCTAAACAGCTCAGGCGCTAGCGTTGGCCACAGACAGACGGGCGGACGGACGCGTCCGACCGGACGGAGAGACAGACGAACGTTTCGCAATTTTCGAAAAACAAAGCCAAAAATTAGCCGTTCAAATGGAGAATGATGAGTTTTTCTATCAGAAATTCGGTGTTCCGTTGGTATTCATGTACGTTGTATTGTTTCATGTATTCATGTACGTTGTATTGTTTCATTCATTGGTATTTTGTACGAATGTTCAACATTTTATTTGATGCCGATGCCGAAATCTACATTCAAATGGAAACTATTCTAAATGTCACGGATAATAACAACATGAATTTTCTTTAAACTTGAAATAACATTGGCTTAAGGTTCCAAAAACCTATCTTCTGTGATAATGTCTCCAAAAATAATTTACCAGTACACCACTGCTATAATTACAGCAGCGTTGTACTCGTTTTTCACACGGATAAACAAAATATAATTATGCTATTTTCACCAAAGCTAATTATTACTTTCAAGAATAAGTATTGATCCTGATTGCGTCAACCATTAAGGTCCAAGGTCACGTAAGTGCATTGCATGTAATATACGAAGAGGTAGAAGTGTTTCTTTCTCACAAGAGGGGGATCGTCGACTTGCGGGGCGGCGTGTGGGTTTTCTTCCCCCAGGTATCTGACCCCCAGTGGCACACCACCCCAGCCGAAGCAAGCTGTAGGCTGCCGACTGGTCTCCCGACTTGTGTGGTGGTATAGATCATGCCCGTGTGTATGTGTATATGAGGAGAGGAAGGATAGGGCCGCAGGAGGTCCGTGGCCTGTTTGTTCGGATACTGTTCCGGCACTCCCCTAGTACTCAGCGGAGAAAGCAATCCCTATTAGAGCAGTCAGTTCATATAATTCTATGTCAGACATTGGATCCAGTAGCTATACATCTAGTTTCGAAAATCCGCCACAATCGAGACTGGTAGGGTTTCTTCAGTACTTTATTCAAGTAAAAATGACGATTTTTAGGATGTGCCCTTTTCTTGTCCACTGACGAAAAATTTCCGTAACTTGTCTCAATTGGCTGCGTCTTCTCGTCCAGAAGAGTCCCAATCTGCAACCACCGCTGGGGACACCGGGTCTCCGCCCCTGGCTCCTCGGGCGCGCGCATATTATCGGCAGAATGCCAGCGTTCAGGCAGGCAAAGGACCTTCCAGGAATTTCGGGGAGGGCCAACGTCCTCCGGTTATACGGCAGCCTTGTCGCAGGCACGCGCTCAAACGCTGACCACAAGACGATGGGGGAGATGGTGGTGGTGGTGGTGGTGGTGGTGGTGGCGGCATCTGCGGAGCAAAGGCGGCGGGGGCGTAGATTGGGTAGGGGCAGAGACATCTCAAGGCGGACGGCGCTGCCTCAAGCTATGAGGCAGCGATATATATTAGACGCAAGGAGTTGAGAAATTGCGAGTTACGAAAGGAAGAACACTTCCTTCACTCCAGTTTTCTTCTTCAAGGCCCATCACCGCCACTTCTTCACTTTCAAGTGTGGGCACCTTCCCGCCAACGTGGCAACGTCGTGGGGTGGGCTGCAGAACGCATGGACGCCGCGGCGTGGTGACCCACAGGGCCGGAGCGCACCGTCATGGCGGCGAATTGACAGCCTTTGATCTCCGCACTACGCCACGGGCCGATCTTCGTAGTCCTCCAGCTGATCTCTGGCGGAAGGGGCGGTGAGCAGTGCTTCAATGTGGACGAAACGCCGCGGTAATAACGTTAATGATATGATTTCGTAATCGTGCGTCTTCTCCTTCCATCCACAATATTTCATTTTTAAATGTATCTTCATTCACGAGGTAAGCTCGAAGAGCAAACCTGAGCCTTGCCTCAATGGAAATTATTATTAACCGTTTCATGAACTTAATAACAAAAAATTACAACAAATAATAGAGAATTTTGTAAACAAATAATTCCTAACACATCCTTAATTAAATCACCTAAGATTGGAGATAAATAACTCCCTTCAGTACACCAAGGCTTTGTTATAGAAATGACTTTGAAAAAACAAATGTAGTGTTATTAAGCAGGTAATCAATACCATGATTGTAAGGTGAAGGAAGACTGACTGGAAAAGAGAAGGTCCAGGACTGGATTCTGATCCTCACACGGAAGAACTAGTATTATTAACTAGGAAACGCCAACAGGATTTATGACATCAGTAATAGGCAATTGAGGACAACATAGTCTTGCAAACCTGGTGGTCAAAATATTTTGAGAAGACAACCATGTCTCTTGGTCGTCCTGGTACTCCTCATTGTGAACTTGGTTTGACTT
Source organism: Gryllus bimaculatus (assembly GCA_017312745.1). NCBI lineage: Eukaryota > Metazoa > Arthropoda > Insecta > Orthoptera > Gryllidae > Gryllus > Gryllus bimaculatus. The sequence continues at coordinate 3,730,231 of BOPP01000098.1, forward strand.
TTTCCAAATAAAGCATCTGTCGTATGATAGAGAGTATTTTGTTTACCTCGTGATACGTGGGTACATATAGTGACAGACTCATTCGCAAAAGGGAAGACACGTCCAGATTTGCCGTTCAAGAAAGTTTCTGGCTCACCTTTTCTTCCAATCTACAAAAAAAGAAAATAATGGATGTTCAAAAAATAGTAAAATAGGTCTCATATGAATGTCTTCAGTTCTAGGAGTAAGTCTCGACATATCCACACGCGCATGTGGAAATCGATGATGAGTAGATGCTGATATTATTAATTTAGTAGGATTAGTTTTCACGTCGACATAACACAATGTGTTAATTCACATTATGTACTTATTCTATGATTTCTATGATAATATTGTTTCACGAGTCCATAAATAAAGAAATTAAAAAAAAATATTTTGTCTTTATTTTATGAAGTTAATCAATAAAGGATATAAAAAATGTTCTGTACCTCATGCAATGTAAATTTGAAGTCACGGAGATTTTTTTTCTCAGAACTATGGAAAGTGATTTATTTCTCTTTTCAAATCAGCGAATCAATTGATTCCTTGAGCCGCTTAAGCCGGTTTGAGTAAGCGAAGGCGGACGGGCAGCTGTACAGGGAACCTGCCGCGCAGGAGGCTAGCGAGATATTAAAAGTGCGGGACCAAAAGCCAGGATTGAAAAGATTTGTATATGTTACGGCTGAATTTGGTTAATTCGCGCATTATAGCCGGTTAATGCACCCATCCCGGCTATGTACATAGAGCTTCATGAAAGACCATGGACGTATCGTTTCCGACATGATTCGATTTATGTTTATATTGGTCTCAGGGCGCTGACTGAAGTAAGGTGATTGCGTGTGAGTCGTCTTGTGTGTTCGTCAGAAGTATTTTGGCAAACAACTTTTTTTGGAAATTATACGTTTCACGGAATCCACTTCATGTAAATCGCGGAGGCCCAAGGACAAAACCTCGTCGCCCCAGCTCGAAAATACTTAGCTAAGTGTCCACTGAGGTATATAATGTAAGGTTACTTTAGGTGTTTATAAAAAATTACGACTGGCCAAGTGGTATTTGGAACTTGTGTCGTACTAGCCTTAGAAAGTTTCCACCAGCAGTCTGGTTTCTATTTACCACGTAACATCTGCTATTCCTCACCACCGGATTATACTTCGCTTACGCTATCCATGTCGTATTGTCAATGTACTATTCAGCCAGTTAAAATCCGAAAAATGTTTTAAAACTGTTACTACTTTCGTCTTTATCAATCCAATTTTGATAATTCGCAAATTAGCCATAACATATTCATACGTAGTTACTTATGTACTAATCAATAAGCCATCCGTCCGTCCGTCCATCCATCAATCCGTCAGTCCGTTCGCTCGTTCATTCGTCCGTCCGTCTGTCCGTCTCTCACGGATTGACCTCTCCGGTTTAACAAATGAGACAAATGTGGGATGTTCGACGCTTCTCGGTCTTCTGCGGGGAACTAATCGTATATTTTTTGCATCCATTTAGAAAATGAGAAGAGTCTATAAACCGACAGGTTGTGAGGTTAGTAAGGAATTAAAATGCATTTGGGGTCACGTACTTTCCAAACAGAGGTGATCAATAGATCACTGGATTTCCTCTCCGGAAGAGAAATTGATTGGAAATTCTTAGAAAATTCCCTCCAGGATATTCTAGAAAATGTTTTCATAGTTTGAATGCACCGATGATCACTTTTTTGATATCCGTGAGTTACCATTTACTCTTTACGACTCTATGATGAATTTGTACTTGATTCATTAGACTGAGTAAAAATAAACTAAATTTTACACACACCGAAGCTCTTACACACATATAAACTTCCATGTACTAAACTACTGTCCATGACGGGAGTCCGATCTGGAGCGTAGAGCTTGTCCCGTGTTCCGTTAGTGGGAGATACCAGGTTGTGGAAACCCCGCTAGCCGACGGTAGATCGTGGCCGGATCTCGCCATCCTGTGGGGCAAGATCCCACCGCCACCTCCCGAGCAAACGACATCCTCTATACTTACGGGAATAATTCCCTTAAGCGTCCGAAATCACTCGTAATCGATCAATGCGCACCCGCCGAGCCAGCCACCTCGCAGGGTGAGTGGGGTCGGGCGGGCGCGGGAGGGTCCGATCCGCCCCGCGCCGTCGCCGTCCCGCTCGCCCGCCGGACAGGATCCGCTCCGTGTTCGGTCAAAGCAAGCGCCTCTCGCGAAGCGCAGATCCGCGGACGGGATACGGCGCTTGTGGAGCGCAACGCGACGCCCGTGACGATCTGGCATCGGTGCCGCCGCCGCCGCCGTCGCCCTGGAGAGACGATCCGTCGTCGTGCGGTTCGCGTCATTATCTTCGCCTGATGGCGGGACGATCAATCGCTACGAACGACCGCTGTAATCCGTCGAGAGATAAGGCTGCTACGCTGCGATGGGGTGATACGCCAACGGTCGTTGGGGCATTGTACCGTTACACTCAATCTGTTGCGGGATGTGTGTACCTCCTACCATCGTGGCATCGAAAGACAGAGGTCGGTACTCGAGAGTGATAACATATATCAAACTAGGTGCTACAATAGCACATACGTTCTCGAAATATTTGTAACTGTTACACAATATTATATTTCCAATTTAACCTATACATATATTTCCGACCGGCAAAAATATTTGACCGGCCTGGCTTTTAGGCTCCGCAAGCAATCGAAATATCCACAATACAACCTGTGTGTTTACGTATGAACAACGCTCCCGAAGCATCTAAAGAAAATTGATTATTGTAAATATCGACATGTTTTGTTCCTTTTTTTGATTTCTTTCTCTGATATATCAAACAAACCATTCTCGTACTAACAGACGTACAGAAGTGACAATGTACATCACCAATCATTTCATCGTGAAATAGGGAAAATATTGACAAATGATACTTGGTCAACGGAACAACCTTTCTCTTCTGCTGTGTTAAATCCCAAGGTTGGTTAGCTGTTCTCCAACGGCTCTAACGACTTCAGCCAATCTCAATTCCACAACAGAACTCGCAACCCATTTCATTATTCGAGTAGCTCAACCTCAGCCTGTTTCTATTTCTGCCCCTTTACAGAACATTCCGATTGATTTATTATCGTTTCCTGTTTCCGGGCGCGCCTACTGCTAAGGTTATTACACCCATAAGTGTAGTGCCCATTTTATTGCGAGAAGTGGCGGCTATCTTTCATATCTAGAAGGCGAGTTCCGGCGCTGACGCACACGTCGGTTTGCGGGGTTTCCCCCAACCATTTATCTCCCACGAGTAGGGCACCATTCCAGCCGAGACCAGCCCTAAGCTCTCGACTGATCTCCTGACCTGTGTGATTGTGTAGTGTACCTAAAGTGTGTGTAAGGGGGAGGACAGGACTAGGGAGAGTAAAAAACGATCACGCGCGGTCCGCGGCCGCGGTTTGTTAGGGTACTGCTAACGTATTTGCGTGTCGATCGGAGAAAACACGGAAAACTACCGATCATAGCAGCCGCTAGAATTCTTCTGCAGACAACAGCTGAATTCGACCTAGCTAATTAGCTCGTGGCGATAATCTTGCCATCCGATGGTGGCTCGATGGTGAACTCGACGGTGGCTCGGCGGTGATCGCGAATCCTAGCACATACCGGTCAGAGATGCTGCAGTAACATCAATTGACGCGCTGAGCCACCTGTGCCGGTCGGAACCTTCCGAGATAGTGACCAGCAACCTCTTATATCTAGATACGTGTCAAATCCATTTTGTTCTTTTGTTCATTGCTTTAAAAAAAGCTGGTGTCTCTTTCTCTCTCTGGTGTAGTCCTCAATGCATACATTCTCTATCGATAGTTTTCCCAACATACTTTTGTAACACTATCAACGTCGACCTGGTAAGAACTAGTGTGCATGAGCACATGTCCGATAGCAATACGAACTATTTAATGTGAAAAAATGCCTGTTCCAATTGTGACGATCCTCAATAAGCCTCTTTAGGAGTAACTCTTGGAATGACAATGTGTCGTACCTTAAATTCCTTTGCATCTCATAAGCCATCTTACACAGCCCTTATCTTCCATATAAATACACGAAAAAATTACGATTCCATATTTTTTGAAACAGCTGTTTTTGTAGACAAAATGAGGTCCTAGATTCGCCACTTTTCCAACAGAATGTTCTTCTAAAGCAGTTGATAATGATCGAAATTGAAAAACGCAAATCCGCATTTGATGGTTTGCAACTGTGTGGCAGATAGGATAAACAAAATCCATTTCTTAGATTGATTTATTATTTCGTGTTTCCGCGCGCATCAACTGCTAAGATCATTAGTACCGTACGTGTAGTGCATGTCTTTATCCGTAGAGGTGGCAAAATTCTTCCCCTATGAATGGTGACATCCCCGCTGACCTACATATCTTGCTGGGTTTTCCCTACCCAAGTATCTCCCACCAGCGCTGCACCAGCCCAGCCGCGACGCGAGCTTCCGACAAGTTTGGTAGTGTAGTGCGTGCATATGCGTGTGTCAGATGAATAGGACTGACAAAAGAAAGGAATGATCGTGTGTGGTCCGTAGCCCATTTGTTAGGGTACTGCTCTGGCATTGGCCTGGTCCTGATCAAAAAAATCAACTACAGAAGAATACCGATTAGAGCAGCTGGCCACCAGATTTCTTGAGACAGCAGCGGGATTTGACCTATCGATCTAGATAATGTCGAAAATCCTGCCACACAACCCTAGGACCTTCCGGTCAGAGGAACTAGTGACATCAGTTGAGCCCCGTCAGCCGTTCCATCTTCTTGAGATCACGCAGCGTTTTATTGCAGCCCATTCCTGCTTTAGAACGAGCGATTAAGAGCTGAGAAAATTTCACTGTATTTTCACAAGACCGATGAAATACCCCTGTGCCGCTGCGCCAGCCCCTCCTCTTCCCTTCTCGCGTGTTGAGTCACACTATCATAACGCTCAATAAAACGCCCAATATTGCGCCAGGAATGTTTATTTGGAGTCGCGCGCAGGGCAAATGAAATCTTTCAACCGCAAACGCTCAGCTCACGTCGGCGGTTGCCTCGGCAGCGGTGGGATTGGGAGGCAGTTCATCCGTGAACTTCATATATGTACCTCACAATTTATTGACTTGTGGAATACCAAATGAAGTGTTAAGCTGTTGAGGGAATTCGCGCGGTTTTATTCCTTTTTTTTCCCTACCCAACCGAATTTGCCGCTGCGAATGTGGGAGTGAACAGCCCCGACTGATACAGGCAATCACGACCTATGTGGCGGAAAAAGCATTATGTAGGGCGAACAGTTTGTTTACAAATGAACACAGTTTCAATGTTTTTCTTGCCTTTTTCTTAATTATTTCTTTTTTGATGAGTACGATATCCCAGCTCAGGGATACCGAAATTTTCAGCCTCTTAGTGTTATGAAAGTCATAATTTTGGATATTGTAATCCAATATATCTAAGCGGCGGCGGTGGTGTAACGGTTAGCGTACTGGACTGTTGTACCCAAGTTGGCGGGTTCAAACCCGATCGAAGCCGTGGATTTTTAAGGGCGAAAAAATCCTTCGTACGCCTTCCTTCGGAGGGGAAGTAAAGCCGGCTGTCCCATGTTCGTAGATTTACTTGCATGTAAAAGATCCTCAAGCCTAAATGACGCCTCTGAGCTAAATTCAAATCACCTGTTTCTCGCCCAAGAAATACCTTCTTTCTCTGCTATATGAAAGGAGCGTAGCGAAATTTGCGTGATCAGACGGAAGAGCGGGCCTGATGGCCCGAGTCTCGCCACGTAAAATAAGGCATATTCAATTCAATTCAATTCAATATATGGCTAGTGACCAATTTGCGCAGGAATTGTCAGGAGTCTACACAACCCTCGGTCATGTGAGGTGAGTCTACGGTTTCTAGATACCCAAGAACTCGAGAGAAATCCAAAAACAATAAACGTTTCGATTTTGATGGAAATGTGCAAATGTTTAAGTGGTATACCCCGCGTTCTCATAGGGCTCCTACCGACTGAATTCTCATCTCAATACGTCACTGCTTACGAGGCACGTGGTGACATACGATAACAAGGTTCCAAGGAAGAGGTCGCCTGCCATTAAATATTTGCTATTCACGTGGCATGTGTAACAGCAACTTTTTGATATTCTAGATATGTCAGGGAATATTTTACTGTATAACTGTTTTACTGTACGAGTATTTACTATGTTATTGGAAAATTCCTGAAGACTGCTTTTGTGAAAACATTTCGTTTACTGCAGTGATATACGAGACAATTTATTTGTTGTTCTAGATCAATGTGCTTGCCAGTTTTTGAAAATCCATTTTGTGTGGTTTTCTTCAGAGCATTTTTGTTGCTGCAGACCACTAGAGAATACTCAACGTGCTGATGATGACAACTCTTCACTCTACCTCCAAAATAGACATTACTTTGGCTTTCAGCGTTCTTCAGCGGAAACAGATAAAGATTCCAATACACTAAAATTATGTTTTAAGATTCGACCTACATTATTTCATGTTTAATTCGTGTTTCATTCACCTGAACTCCAACATCACAGTAGGTTCCATGTACTCCGATGTTCCTTATACAGTAGCAGTATATTTTAGAAAATCATGCATTCAGATGTTTAATTAAAAATCCGAACTGCACTATATTTTTTAATGTACTGTACTCTATATGTGCAGAAAAAAATAAGCGAATTCCGAATATTTTTAGGAGAATTTTGAAAATGTCATAGGGACTTTTTGTAAAGTACCCTACAAAATTAAATATCTTAATTAACCCTGAACAGCGTAGGTAGACAATACTCTTGGCGTGTTTCCCAAGTTTCATGTCAAACGCTTCTATTTCGACTGAGTTTTGCGTGACATATCCATCCATTTATCCACAGACCCAGACATTTTTAAATTCAAAACTGTATGCCATCTTCGAATCATCAATCGTCTTAAGCATGCTGTATGTGCGTTGTTACACCTCAAAAGAACCTTAAACACGGATTTTATGTCCGAAACCTAAATAACGAATTGCGAAGGTGAAATTTAAAACTACTAGCGAGGAGAAGTAAAAACACTAGTTGCCACCAGAAATGCATGTAATTACATTTAGACACGATTAATATAATATGTTCCAAGGAAATATTTCTTTCTGACCTTTTCTGACGATTTAATCAAGGATTTCCTTTCGATGATAGTTTATTGGCATATCAACAGCAGATTAGAGAGGAAACGTGCCTGTTCGACCGCAAATTCAAATATATGAACCTGCTGACATCGCAGGAAATGAACTTTCACATTAATGAAACTTTATAAACCTCGCACTAAAGTAAATAGAGCACTATTTATTGACAATTTTCTGAACATCTCTGGGGAGAGAAACACAACATGAGACAATAGTCATGCACTATAGACTTCTGAACGTTCCTACACGACCAGAAATAAACGATAAGAGGCCAAACACAGCTTATTCACTCCTCACGAGGAAGAGAGCATTTTATTGGAATGGAGAAGTTAGTGGAAAATAGGCATGAAATTTGGATGAGAGGAATAAATAGAAAAAGAAAGAAAAAATAAAAATGAAACTGAAGAGATCGGTAGCAGATTGTCTACTTCAGTCAGAAACTGAGTTGAAAGACGAAATGGTTTATATTCCTAGTCTATAATCATAGGAATTTATTACTAACTTAACTTTATTGCGTTACAAATTAACATTTGTACTAATATCAAAAACAAATGGGAAGGAATTGTGTCTTTCCAATACGAAAGAAAGTCTTATAGTCCCTAATATCTGTTTTTTTTCAGCGTGTGACATGTCCCTACCTGTTCCCAAATCCCAATATATCTCCCACTCCTGAATGAATTGTTAAAATGTTCATAAATCAAGATAATAAGTTGTACAAATCACTTTATCACACAAAATTGTATTCGAAAACGTTGCACGCACACTGATCAAGAACAACTAATAAAATACTCTCGTATACATATTTATTGCAATGTTTTTTCCTTTAAAAACAGACTCATTTTTTATAGCAATTTATTTCTCTTTAAAGGTTTATCCATATTTGGGGACTTTTTCCAAAGTTTATTGTTCACATCATAAACAAACAGTATTTTGATAAAAAACTGTTAATGGCATAAAACACCTGTTCCTGTCGTAAATATCATCGAACCACACTATATTTGGGGTCTTAAATGTACAGATAGTGTGGCCCCTCTCCCCAATGTTGTCAACAACGTTCATACTGTGCCGTTCTTCAGGGCAACTGCTCGCAGGCTATTCGGAGCGATACCACAGTACGGCGGCCGAAACGTTGGAAACCATTCCTATGAAGCGGCGTTTCCGTCTTAGTGTCTCCGGAACGAAAGCTGTGTATATCTACGAACGTTTCATCGTGACAAAGATATTTGGGTCTTAAATGTGTTAGCCTTAAATGTCCCGGTAATGTGTCGCCCCCCCCCCAGTGCTACCAACGAGGTTCATACTGTGACCTTCTTCAGGGAACTAAGAGGCGGCGTCTCCGGGAATTGATGTGGAGGGGGATGACGGGAATCGCCACCCCCTAGAGATCCTGACGACCCCTACTGAAAAAGTAATCAATTGTCACCCTCAAGGAGACAATCAAAACATACCTCGATACCTAATTTATTACTTCTGTACTGACATGTTCAATAAAGGGAACAAAATCAATGGAATACAATATCAAACTACTTTAAATAACTTTCTATGAATGTATTCCTATAGTGCTGCGTAAGTGAAGAAAGACTTCGTTCCACTCGTCAACTGATGTTGGAAATGTGAACGACAATCCCGGGATAAAATTGTCAACTCGGACTGCTGGAAAAGCAAGATTCCATTGGCTCCAGCCGCTGCAGCCGTCGTCTGCCAACAGATATTTCTTTGCTACAATTGTAAATCAAACATCTGCATCATCCAGTCAAGAAACTGCTATCGCAAGCATCAATATAAAATACATCGCTCTTGCGCGGTCACTTATTTCGGGAAGCAGAGACCGGAGGAATAAATGTAGATTCTCCGAAGATGCACTGCACGTATGAGGGTAGGGCGACGGCTGCGGTGGCGGTGGCGGTTGCGATAGATGTGGCGCCGGTGGAGGCGTTGCCGGCGATGGCGGCGGTGACGGCGGCGGCGGCGGCGGCGGCGGCGACTGTCCGGCCCTCCTAGTACCTCCAGCGGAGTAGTAAAGGCCCAATCTCCTATTAAAGAAGCATCAGTGCATAAATCTATGTCAACATTGGATTGCCCAGTCGCTAACCAAACTAAGTTCCGAAAAACCCCAAACAAATCGAGATGGTAGGGCTTTGCTATTCGAATACTTTATTCATAGTTTAAAAATTGGGTACATTTTGTAGATGTGCCCAGGTTTCGTGGCGCACTGAGGACGGAATTGTAAGGCCCTTCTCAAGTCGCCTCATTGAGCAATACATTGTACGCTCCAATTGGCGTGGCGGCGTTCTCTGGTCCAGAAGAGTTTTCCCAATCTGCAACCACCGCTGGGGAACACCGCGGCTTCCCCCTGGGCGCCTCGGGGTGTGCTGTGTGTCCGCAGGATCGGCCAGGAATTGCCAGACTTCAGGCAGTGTCTAGTATATTGACACCGTCCAGGAATTTCGGGAGGCCAACGGCGCCGAGGAGAACGCAAGCCGTGTGTGGGTCCAGGGGGCGACGCGGCCGTGCAAAGACGGCGGTGCTGATCGCAGCGGGGAGTATGACGGAGGGGGGGGTGAGTATTGGGGGGGTTCGGGCGCACGAACGGTTTTAAACCCCAATGCCACCAAGATCTGTCTGACCACCAAAACCATGCATCCATGCCCGCAGGCGTTAGTGAGTCTTAAAGGTATGGACGCTATAAAGATCACGAGCGTTTCAGAACCGACCAAGGACGCAAACGAGAGAAAAGGAACTCGAAGTGAGGCTTGGTGTGCTTGAAAACTACCTGAAAACCGACATGAAAATATTAACATATATTATTTGGAATATAAGATTATTAGATGATATCTCTCTCTATGAGAGATCCTCTTCTATAGAAATACGAGATAAGACGCACTCTCTTTTTACTTTCTTAAATGTAACAGAGAGAGGGGTGAAATGGCGAGGATCAAAAGAAGAACACTTCCTTCACTTCCAGGGCTCGCAAGTGCCAGCACGCCCACTGCGTTCTACTGCCTGTCATAAGGTGCACCGGTTCTCTGCCTAATCTTTGGACAACGTCTTATATGTGATCTCGTATCACTCAAAGATACACGCAATAGCATTCTGCTCTCGTTCTGTCTGACCACAGGCCTAGTATGGTCCCCAACCACCATGGATGGAGCCTCGATTAGCCCTTAATATGTCCTTTAATACTCCTCACAAAAACGCCTACTGGCACTCCTCATCGTTCGCACTAGCCTCACAAGTCGAAGCTATACTCCTGGCCGCTAAGGTGTAGGGTGTCGTGGAGCAGAATATGCATCTTCTGGAGATACGAGACGAATATTCGACACAACAACACACACAAGATGTTGTCATTGCCAACTGTTTTTAAAATCCGACTTTCGCTTACATATTCCCAGTGTCGGTTGAGCGCCTTGAATACGTTAATGATATGATTTCTAATCGTCTTGCGGTCCTCTCCTTCCGATCCACAAGTATTAAATTTTAAATTCCCTACTTCATTCACCGATGTAAGCTCTAAGACAAACCTGAGCTCTTGCTTCAATGGACCAATAGCAATATATTAACCGTTTCAATGAAGCTTAATAACAAAAAAGATTACAACAAAATAATAGAGATTAAACAAATAAATTCCTAACACATCCTTAAATAAATCACTTAAGATGCGAATAATAAACTCCCTTTCAATACACCCAAGCTGTTTATAGAAATGACCTTGAAAAAACAAATGTAGTGTTAATAACAGGTAACAATACCATGATGTAAGGAAAGGAAACTGGAAAAGAGAAGTCCAGGACTGCTTCTATCCTCACACGGAAGAACTAGAATATTAACTAGGAAACGGCAAACCAGGATTATACATCCCCTAATAAGCCAATAGACACATAACCTTCAACCTGTGTCCAAAAATATTTTAAAAGACAACCATGTCTCTGTCCGTCCTTACTCTCATTGTAACTTTTACTCTTCCAAATAAAGCATCGTGTATATAGAGAATATTTTGTTACCTCTATACGGGGTACATATAGACGACTCATTCGCAAAAGAAAACACCCAGATTTGCCGTTCAGAAAGTTTCTGGCTCACCTTTTCTCCAAATCTACAAAAAAAGAAAATAAGGGATGTTCAAAAAATAGTAAAATAGGTCTCATATGAATTCTTCATTCTAGGAGTAAAGTCTCGACATATCCACACCTCATGTGAAATCGATATTGAGTTAATGCCTGATATATTAATTTGTAGATTAGTTTTCACGTCGACATAACACAATGTTTTTAATTCACATTATGTTACTTATTCTAATGTTTCTTATAATATTTTTTAACGAGTCCATAAATAAAGAAATTAAAAAAAAAATATAAAAAAAATATTTTGTCTTTATTATGAAAGCTTAATCAATAAAAGAATAAAAATTATCTGCTACCTCATCAATGTAAATTTAAAGTCACCCCGGAATTTTTCTCCAGAACTATGAAAGTAATTTATTTCCTCCTTTTCCATAATCAGCCCGATCCCAAAAATGATTCCTTGACCCGCTAAAGCCGTTTGAGTAAGCCGAAAGCTGACGCGCCTCTACCGGAAACGCCGCGCAGTGAGGCCTAGCGAGATATAAAAGTGCAGGACCAAAAGCCAGGATTGAAAAGATTGTAATGTTACGCTTAATTGGTAAGTCGCGCAATTTATAGCCGGTTAATCACCCATCCCGCATATACATAGAGGCTTCAATGAAAAGACCATGACGTATCGCTTTCCTACATGATTCGATTATTTTTACATTGTCCAGGGCGCCGACTCAAGTAAATTGATCGGGGGAGCCGGTCTTGGTTGTTCGTCAGAGGTATTTGGCAAACAACTTTTTTTGAAATTATTAGGTTCACGAATCCACTTCATGTAAATCGCCGGACCCAAGGACAAAACCTCTCGCCCCAGCTCAAAATACTTATAAGGTGTCCAACTGAGATTATAATTAAGTTACTTTAGTGTTATAAAAAATTACGACTGCCAAGTGTATGGAAAACTTTCGTACCTAGCCAAAAATTTTCACCAAGCATCTGTTTATTACCAACTAAAACAATCTGCTATTCCTCACCACCGATTATAACCCTTCCCGCTTACGCTATCCAGTCGTATTTCAATTACTATTCAGCCAAGTTAAATCCAAAAAAAATGTTTTAAAAACCTGTCACATACTTTCTCTTTATCAATCCAATTTGATAATTCCAAATTAGCCATAAACATATCATACGTAGTTACTTATTACTAATCAATAACCATCCTCCGTCCGTCCATCCATCAATCCGTCAGTCCGTTCGCTCTTCATTTCGTTCCGTCCGTCTGTCCTCTCTCACGATTGAACCTCTTTCCGTTTAACAAATGAGACAAATTGCTGGCATGTTCACGCTTCTCGGTCTTCTCGGAAATAATCGTAATTTTTTGCATCCATTTAGAAATATCAGAAAGTCTAATAACCGACAGGTTGTGAGTTTAGTAAGGAATTAAAATATTTGGTCACGTATTCCAAAACCAGAGGTGATCAATAACACTATTTCCTCTCCGGGAAAGAAATGATTTGTAAATTTCTTAGAAAATTCCCTCCAGATATTCTAGAAAAATGTTTCATAGTTTGAATGCACCGATGATCACTTTTTGATATCGTGGAGTACATTTTACTCTTTACGACCTCTATGAGAATTGTAACTTGTCATAGACTGAGTAAAAATAAACTAAATTTTCACACACCAAGCTCTTACACAAATATAAACTTCCCATTACTAAGAACTTACTTCCCATGACGGGAGTCCGACGAGCGTAGAGCTTGTCCCGTGCTTCCGTTATGAAACCAGTTGTGAAACCCCGCTACCGACGGTAGATCCTGCCGATCTCGCCATCCTGGGCAAGATCCCCACCGCCACTCCCGAGCAAACGACATCCTCTATACTACGGAATAATTCCCGTTAAGCGTCCGAAAATCACTCTATCGATCAATGCGCAACCCCGCCCACCAGCCACCTCGCAGGTGATGGGTCTGGCGGCGCGAGGGTCCGAAAATCCGCCCCGCGCCTCCGCCCGTCCCCGCCCTCGCCCGCCCGGACAGGATCCCTCGCTGTTCGTCAAAAACCCAAGCGCCTCTCGGGCAAGGCAGATTCCGCGGACGGGATACGCGCTTGTGGAGCGCAACGCACGCCCGTGACGATCTGGCATCTGTTGCCGCCCCGCCCGTCGCCCTAAGAACGTCTCGTTTCGTGCGTTCGCGTCATTATCTTCGGCCTGATTCGGAAACATCAATCGGCTACGAACGACCCCGCTTAATCCTCCGAAGAATAAACTTGCTACGCTGCCGATGGGTGATAACCCAACTCTTGGGCATTGTACCGTTACACTCAATCTGTTGCGGATGTGACCTCCTACCATCTTGCATCGAAGACAGAGGTCGGTACTCGAGATGATCAACATATACCAAACTGTGCTACAATAGCACAACGTTCTCAAATATTTGTAATGTACACAATATCTATATTTCCAATTTACCTATAAAATATTTCCGACCAGCAAAAATATTTGACCGCCGAGGTTTTAGGCTCCGCAAGCAAATCGAAATATCCACAATTACAACCTGTGTGTTACGTATGAACAACGCTCCCGAACATCAAAGGAAAATATTATTGTAAAATCACATTTTTGTTCTTTTTTGATTTCTTTTCGATATATGAAACAAACATTCTCTACTAACAGACGTACAGAATGGACAATGTACATCATCCAATCATTTCATTCGTGAAATGAAAAAATATGAAAATATACCTTGCCTTCAACAGAACGACCTTTCTCTTCTTCGTGTAAATCCCCAAGGTTGGTTAGCTTACTCCAACGCTCTAACACTCAGCCATCTCCCAATTTCCACCAACAGAACCGCAAACCCATTTTCATTATTCGAGAGTCAACCTCAGCCTGCTTCTATGCTCCCTTTACAAAACATTCCGATTGATTTATTATCATTCCTGTTCGGGGCCGCCTACTGCCAATTATTACCACCCACTAAGTGTATTGCCCCATTATTATTGCGAGAATGCACTATCTTTATATGTATAAGAAATGCGAGTCCGCGCTGACCCACACGTCGGTTTGCGGGTTTCCCCCAACCGTTATCTCCCACGAGCATGGCACCATTAGCCAGACCAGCCTACTCTCGACTATCTCTGACCTGTGGATGGGTAGCACGTAAATGTGTGTAAGGGAGGACAGAGTAGGAGAGTAAAAAAGCATTCACGCGCGTCCCGCGGCCGCGTTAGGTAACTGCTAAAAACGTATTTGGCGTGTCGATCCCGGGAGAAAAAACACCCGGGAAAACTACCCGATCATAGCAGCCGCTAGAATTCTCCAGCAACAACAGCTGAATTCACCAGCTAATTAGCTCTCGATAAATCTTAGCCATCCGATGTGCTCGATGGTGAACTCGACGTTGGCTCGGCTGACGCGAATCCTAGCACATACCGCCAGAGAGCTTCAGTAACATCAATTGACCCTTGAGCCACCTGTGCACATCAAAACCTTCCGCAGATAGTGACCAGCAACCTCTTATATCTAGATACGCTGTCAAATCCATTTGTTCTTTTGTTCATTGCTTTAAAAAAACTTGTGATCTCTTTCTCCTCTGGTGAGTCCTCAATCATAACTTCTCTATGATAAGTTTTCCAACTACTTGTAACACTTCATCAACGTCGACCTGGTAAGAACTATGTGCATTGAGCACATGTCCGATAGCAATCAAACTATTAATGTGAAAAAAATGCCTGTTCCCAATTGTGACCCCGACCCCCTCCCAAATAAGCCTCTTTAGGGGGAATTAACTCCTGAATTGACCCATGTGTCGTAACCTTAAATTCCCTTTGCATCCCTCATTAAACCATCTACACAGCCCTTATCTTCCATATACAACAAAACGAAAAACGCAAAAAATATACATTCCACGAAAAAATTAACGATCCATATTTTTAAAACAGCTGTTTTGTAACAAAATGAGGTCCTAATTCGCCACTTTCCAACAGAATTCTTACTAAAGCAGTTGATAATATCGAAATTGAAAAAACCAAACCGCAATTTTATGCGTTTGCAATTGTGTGGCAAACGATAAACAAATCCATTCTTAATTATTTATTATTTCTGTTCCGCCGGCATCAACTGGGGCAATCAATTAACCGTACGTGTAGTGCATGTCTTTATCCGTAGACGTGGCAAAATTCTTCCCCTATGAATGGTGACATCCCCGCTGATCTACAATCTTGCTGGTTTCCCTAACCCAAAGTATCTCCACCAGGCCTGCACCAGCCCATCCGCTCGCCGAGCTCCGACCGAAAAGTTGAGGTAGGCTGCATATCGGTGTAAATGAAATAGGAACTACAAAGAAAGGAATGAATCGTGTGTGTCCGTAGCCCCATTTTAAGGGGGTACTGCTCTGCATGCCTGTCCTGATCAAAAAAATCAACTACAGCAAGAATACCGATTAGAGCAGCTGGCCACCAAGATTCTGAGATAGCAGTCGGGATTGACCGATCGATCTAAAATAATGTTCGAAAAATCCTGCCACACAGGGGATCAACCCTAGGGAACCTTCCGTTCAAAGGAACTAGTTACATCAGTTGACCCCTTCAGCACGTTCCATCTTCTTGAGATCACGCAGCGTTTTATTCAGCCATTTCCTGGCTTAAACGACGATAAACTGAGAAAATTTCACTGTATTTTCACCAAACGATAAATAACCCCGTTGCCGCTGCGCACCCCTCCTCTCCCTTCTCGCTTTGAGTCACCACTATCATAACGCTCAATAAAAACGCCCAATATGCGCCAGGAATGTTATTGAGTCGCGCGCAGGGCAAATGAAATCTTTCAAACCCGCAAAACGCTCATCCTCAACGTCCCGGCCCGGTTGCCTCGGCAGCGGTGGATTGGAGCATTCATCCCGGAAACTCATATATTACCTCACAATTATGACTTGTGAAATACCCAAATAAGTCGTTTAAGCTGTTGAGGAATTCGCGCTGGTTTATTCCTTTTTTCCCTACCCAAGCGAATTCTGCCGCTGCGAATGAGGGATGAACAGCCCGGACTGATGCCAGCAATTCACGACCTCAGAATGCGCACTATGGCGGAAAAAGCATTATGTAGGCGAACATTTTGTTACAAATAATTTTACCACAGTTTCAATGTTTTCGTGCCTTTTCTTAATTATTCTTTTTTGATGAGTACATATCCCAGCTCAGGATACCAAATTTTCAGGCCTCCTAAAGGTTATGAAAGTCATAATTTTGATATTTAAATCCAATATATCTAAGCGCGCTGTCGTGTAAACGGTTAGCGTACTGGACTTTTGTACCCAAGGCCGGTTCCCCAAACCCCATCCCGAAGCCCGTGGATTTTAAGGGCCGAAAAAAAATCCTTCATACGCCTTCCTTCGGAGGGAAGGTAAAGCCGGCTGATCCCATGTCGAATACTTGCAATGTAAAAGATCCTTCAACCTAAATGACGCCTCTGACAAATTCAAATCACCTGTTTTCCGCCAAGGAAACATACCTTCTTTCTCTGCCTATATGAAAAGGAGCGTAGCGAAATTTGGGGTGTGGTCAGACGGCCAAAGCCGGCCTGATGGCCCGAGTCTCGCCACGTAAAAATAACATATCAATTCACATTCAATTCGAATTATATCCCTATGACCCAAATTCGCTAGAATAGAATTTCAGGAGTCTACACAAACCCTCATCATGTTGAGTGGTCCTACGTTCAGATACCCAAAATCCGAGAGAAATCCAAAAAACAATAAACGTTCTATTTTGAGGAATATGTGGGCAAAATTTTAAAATCCGTATACCCCGCGTCTCATAGGTCCCCTACCGGAACTGAATATCTCATCAAACGTACTGCTTACGACACTTGTACACTACATACAACGGTTCCAAGGAAGAGTCTCCTGCCATTAAATATTATGCTATCACCTGACATGGAATGTAAACAGCAACTTTTTGAGTATTCTATTATAATTCAGGTTATATTTTACTTGGTTTTACTGTACGCATTATTACTATATATATATATCTCTCTGGAAGACTGCTTTTGTGAAAACATTTCGTTACGGCAGATAACGAGACAATTTATTTGTTTTCTAGATCAATGTGCAGTCCAGTTGAAAATCCATTTTGGTTTCTTCAGAGCATTTATTGCTGCTCAGACCCTAGAGAATACTCAACTCTAATATTAGATACAAACTCTTCACATCTACCTCAAAATAGAATACTGCTTTCCAGCGTTCTTCAGCCCGGAAACAAATAAAGATTCCAATACCACCTAAAATATTTTTAAGATTCACTACAATTATTTCAAAGTTTAAATCACCTGAAACCCAAACATCCACAGTAGCGTTTCCAGTACTCCAGGTCCTATACAGAGTAGCAGTACTATTTAAAAATCATGGCAATTCAGATGTTTAATTAAAAATCCACTGCACTATATTATTT
Source organism: Gryllus bimaculatus (assembly GCA_017312745.1). Taxonomy (NCBI): domain Eukaryota; kingdom Metazoa; phylum Arthropoda; class Insecta; order Orthoptera; family Gryllidae; genus Gryllus; species Gryllus bimaculatus. Next base: position 3,747,903 of record BOPP01000098.1, read on the forward strand.
AATTACTGTACTCTATATGTGCGAAAAAAATAAGCGAATCCGAATATTTTTAAGAATTCTAAAATGTCATAGCGACTTGCTAAAGTACCCTACAAAATTAAAATCTTAATTAACACTAACGCGTAGTTAGACAATTATCTGCGTTCCAAGTTCATTGTCAAACGCTTCTATTTCGACTGAGTTTGCTACATATCCATCCATTTTATCCACAGACCCAGAACATTTAAAATTCAAAACTGTATGCCATCTTCAATCATCAATCGTCTTAAGCATCTGTAGTGCTTGTTTACACCTCAAAAAGAACCCCCTTAAAACACGATTTATGTCCCGAAACCCCCCTAAAAACGAATGCGAAGGTGAAATTTAAAACTACTACAGAGAAGAAAAACACTAGTTACCACCAAAATGCATGCTAATTACATTAGACACGATTAATATAATAGTGCCAAGCAAATAAACTTTCATTTTCTACCTTTTTCTGACGATTTAAATCAAGATTCCTTTCGATGATAGTTTAATTTGCATATCAACACAGATTAGAAGGAAACGTGCCTGTTTCGACCGCAAATTCAAAATATATGAACCGGCACATCCGCAGGAAATGAACTTCACATTAAGAAACTTTAATAACTCGCACTAAAGTAAATAGAGCACTATTTATTGACAATTTTCTAAACATTCTCTGGGAGGAGAAAACCACAAACATAGACAATATCATCACTATAAGACTTCTGAACGTTCCTAACACGACCAGAAATAAACATAGAGCCCAAAACACGCTTATGCCACTCCCTCCAGAGGGAAAAGAGCATTTGATTGGAAGAGAAGTTATGGAAAAAGCATTAAAATTTGATAGAGAATAAATAGAAAAAGAAAGAGGAAAAAAAAATGAAACTGAAGAGATCACGTAGCGATTGTCTACTCATCAGAAACTGAAATTTGAAGACCGACAATGGTTTATATTCCTAGTCTATAATCATAGAATTTATTACTAACTTAACTTTATTGGCTTACAAATTAACATTGTTACTAATATCAAAAACAAAGGGAAGAATTGTTCTTTCCAATACGAAAGAAATCTTAACCCAATATCTGGCTTTTTCAGCGTGCACATGTCCCCCCTAAAACCTGTTTTTTTTGCCCAATCCCAATATATTCTCCCACTCCTGAATGAACATTTTCAAATTTCATAAATCAAATAATAAGTTGTACAAATCACTTATATCACACATTGTATTCGAAAACGTTGCACCACCACTTGATCCCAAAAGAAAACTAATAAAATACTCTCTAGAATAATTCTTATGCCCCAAAGTTTTTCCCCTTTAAAACAGACGTCATTCTTATAGCCAATTTATTTTATTTCTCTTTAAAAGTTTATCCATAATTTAGGAGACTTGTTTCCAAAGTTATTGCTCACATCATAAACAACAGTATTTGATAAAAAAACTGTTAATGGCATAAAACAACCTGACCTGTCCGTAAATATCATACGGAACCACCACTATATTGGGGTCTTAAATGTACAGATAGTGCCCCTCTCCCAATTTTCACAACGTCATACTGCTGCCGTCTTCAGGGCAAACTGCGTCGCAGCTATTCGAGCGATACCACCAGTATGCCGCCAAACGTTGGAAACCATCCCTATGCAAGCGGCGTTCCTTCTTACTGCTCCGAACGAAAGCTGTGTATATCTACGAACGTTTCATCTACAAAATATTGGTCTTAATGAATTGATTGAATATGCTATACGTGCGAGACTCAGCCAGTAGCCTGCTCTTCCTGACCACGTAAAATTCCGCTACGCTCCTTCCACCAACTACCGGAGAAAACGGTATCTTGGCGAGAAACAGCGACTTGAATAGCCTCAAGGCGTCATGAGCTTGAGATCTTTTACAGCAAGAAAATCTCGAACATGGCAGCCGCTTTACTCCCCTCCGAAGGAAGGCGTACGAAGGATTTTTTCGCCCTTAAAAAAATCCACCCCGCTTCATCGGGGTTTAAACCCCAAATTGGACAAACCCAGTCCAAGTACGCTAACCCCGTAACCACCCAATCCCCGCCGCCCCGCCTTCCTTAAATGTGTTAGTCTTAAATGCCCGTATTTCGCCCCCCCCAGTGCTTACCAACGCAGGTTACATACTGTGACCTTCTTCAGGAACTAAAGGCGCGTCTCCCGAATTGATATGAGGGAGACGGAATCGACCCCCTACAATACCTGAACATCCCCTACTGAAAAATAATCAATTGTCACCTCAGGGAACAATCAAACATACCTCAACCCAAAATTTATACTCTGTACTGACATGTTTCAATAAAGGGAACAAAAATCAAGAATACAAATCAAACTACTTAAATAACTTTCTAAGAATGTATTCCTATAGTGCTGCGTAATTAAAAAAGACTTCGTTCCACTCGTACAACGATGTTGAAATGTAACACAATCCTCGATTAAAATTGTCAACTCGACGCTTGAAAAAGCCAAATTCCCATTCGGCTCCAGCCCGCTGCAAGCCCCGTCGTCGCCCAACAGATATTTCTTTGCCTACAATGTAAATCCAAACCATCCTGCATCATCCAAGTCCAAAAACCTTCCCCTATCGCAAGCATCAATAAAAAACATCGCTCTTCTCGCGTCACTTATTTCGAGGACAGATACGGAAATAAATTAGATTCTCGAAGATGGCACTGCACGGTATGAAGGCAGCGACGCTGCGATGGCCTGGCCCGGTTCCGATAAGTAGCGCCCGGTAGACTTGGTTGCAACGTCGGCGATGGCGCGCGGCCGTGGCGGCGACTGCGTGGAGCGGGGGCGCGGACCGGCGACGCGCACGCGGGCGCGGGCACGGCGGCCGCGGACGCCAGCGGCCGCGGGCGAGCGGCGTGAGGTGGAGGCGTGTCCGATGCGGCTGTGGCGCGCGGCCGTGCGCGACTGCCGGTGAGCCTGGCCGGGACGGCGGGCGACGCGCGGGGACGGGCGCGAGGCCGCGGAGACGGGCGGGGGCGGCGGGGCGCGTGGAGCGTTGGCGGGCGATGGCCCGGCGAGCCCGCGTGCGCCGCGGCCCGGTGCGGCGACTCAGGTGGCGACGTGCCGCGGCGACGCGCGACGTCGGCGGCGGACGGCCTGGGACGGCGAGCCGCGGGCCGGCCGTTGGGCGGCGACGGCGTGGGATGCCGGTTTCCGCATGCCGCGAATGCGGCGTCGGCCCGCGCCGCCGGTCGCGGCACTCCGGTAGGGCGTGCGCGGGACCGGCGGACCGCCGGAACCCGGCCGGCCGCAACCCGCGCGGAGCGGCGAGCCCGATGGCCGCGGGCGGCGGGCGCGCGGAGGCGTCGGTGGAGCGTTGACCGCGAGGCGCCGTGGCGCCGGAGCGCGGGTGCAGCGATGGCGGTAGTGCGTGGCGCCGGCGACGGCGGCGACGCGGAGCGCGGACCGGGGGCGCGGGCGGCGAGGCGCGGGGCGCTGCGGCGGCGGTGGAGGCTGTGAGCCTGGCCGGCCCCCGAATGGCCCGCCCCGGTGGCGGCCGGAGCGGGGGTTGCGGCGAATGCTGGTGGCGTGGCGGCGCGTGCGCGGGATTGGCGCCGTG
>BOPP01000098.1:3757058-3796544 GCA_017312745.1 Gryllus bimaculatus
AGACGACACCGTCCTTGACGTCACGCTCAGGTGCGCGGGTGGGCCGCCCGGCGCGCAGGCTGTTGCAAAAGCCAGCCTGATATTGGCGCCTCGCCTCCGCCGACCGTTTGCGGATAACCGCAATAAAAAACGCGACGCTCGGCGGTCGCTCGCGGGGCGAGAGCCGCGATGCAGGGCGCGGAGGGGAGGGCAGAGAGGCGTGGTTGGAAAGTAGGATTACCTAAGGCGATATTTTCCTCACGCCTACAACTTCAAGGCGGACGACTGGTCGCAGCCGGACGTACGTACATTTAAGGACTACCACATAGTGTGCAATACGCTGTGAAATATAATTGTAGTAGTAGCAGCAGCAGTGCTGAATTTGAAACTGTACAAGGCAGACGATAAATTCCGAAGACACAGGACTCCCTTACATTAAAGAAGTTGTAGTGATACAACAACACATGCCCTCCCACATTATTTGTAACTTTTGCAATATGCTAAAATTCTAAAAGTATTTCAAAGTTAATAATAAAATTCTAAGGCTTTTGCAATATCGAAAAGACTAAGTATATCTGTAACAAATATTGCACTTCAGCTTCTGCGTTAATGGGCCCCTTCTGCATCAACTTTATTGTGTAGTTTCCCTCATCCATTTAGCAAATGTTGAGATGGCTCCTTCTTCCACCTCTGGTCATAAATGTGTTTTGACTAAATAAATTAAATCAAATGATGCTTCACGATTTTGGCCCGATATCCTGAGCTCAGGTGACGTATAGTTATTTAAATAATTGTTCTTCATTTTCTAGCGGCAGAAAGGAGACTCCGTGGCAAGGAACATAAGGTATTGTCGGATTTGCGTTGATATATTAGCTTTGTAATAATTAATTTCCGTATCCAATAGCCGTATCCGATTGGTAATAAGTTTTAAAAGTGATTGCTGAAGCGTGTTTAAATGTACAGACATTGCGTTATTATAAGACTACGTAACAGTTACTATTGCGATAGAGTACGTGATGTTCTAATACCTGTAGTTTATAGTACATACTGTGGAAAATATGATGTAATTTAATAAAAACTACTCTGATCAATTTCTGTTTATTAAATAATAGTTTGTTCAATTCATTGGTTTAATGTAGACAATCCATACAAAGCTGATGACATTGAGCAGGCGAAGTGGAGGTTAGTGGGCAGGCGAACGCCGTATTTTGCCAAGGCATTTGACGTTGTCCCACACGAAACCCACACAAAAAACACGATTCAGAAATTAGTGCACTCGGGTATTGACACTAGAGTTGTGGGGAGGATTGATGAGGTTCGAGATAGGAAGCAGATAGTGTTGAACATCAGTTTTCCCCTACAACAAGGGTAATTTTACGAATCCTTCAAATTTGGATAGGATACAGCGAAGAGCAAATAATCTTACTTTTCGAGGTAATAGGAGGAAAGTAGAATGGGAGTCTCTAGAAATCAGAATTGTTAAGAAGCTTAAATACTTTCACAGGCATATTTAGACTTTTAGAATTAAACATACCAAGTGGTAACTAGTACATTAAATATCATTAAAATAAATATGATTTTTCTTTTTCATGCCCAGTGTTATAGATAACTGGTGAGAAACAAATATGCAGCAGAAAATATTTTACTTGAACTTAAACTTACGAATCATTTTTTAATCGTTTAATGTCATCTGGCAATGCGTTGTAAGATAATGAACATTACGAGCAGTACGAAGACTGTTTTGAAAAACTCTGAACACATATAATGTAATTAATATTGTGTTCAATTCTTATAAATGGACGTCCATTTTAGGTTTCCCTGAATTGAGGGACCAGAAAATGATTCCTTAACATCTGTCAACTTTACATCGTTCATTTTCAATATATTATACAATTGTTAAATGAAAAAAATATTTGAAATTATTCCCCTTGGTTTACTATTAACAACTTACTTATGAAAATTTCACTTGCAATTTCACTAAACGCAAAGGCCAAAAAATGTTGTATCCCCAACATTAGTATTTGAATTCAAATACATTGTGTATTTGAAACGGAAAACTACATTGAAACTGTTTTCCAATCGTCTCCTATTATTTCGTTATTGAATTAATTACTACCAATTTGAGACATCTTATACTGTACTATTTCATGTTTATTTATTGCAAATAATATTCTTATCATCCGCAAACAGAACCAACCTTCTCTTTCGAATCCACAAGGGAATATCGTTTATGTACAGCAGGAGGAGAATCAAAAGAAAAATTAAATTGCACCCTGCTGGTGCAATTGGTGATGAACGTAATTAGTAATGCATATGAATTTTTCCAGATATTTTTGAAATAGCTAAGATTAAGCCGCTTTTTAAAAAAAGGCAAGAGAAATGTAATTCAAATTTATCGGCCAATTTCTCTTTTATCGGTTTTTAAAAATATTAGAGACTTTTTTTACTTACGAATGGAAACCTTTCTTAGTAAAAACGACGCATTTTCAGATTATCAACATGGGTTTCTATCAAAATCTATGGGAACAGCCATATTTTCTTTACGTAAAGATGTCGCCTCATTCATGGATCAAAACGAAGCATCTATTGGAATATTCTAAGATATTTCAAAAGCTTTTTATGTCATTGATCATAACATTTTACTTTCAAAATTACCTTTGTATGGAATTCGTGGTGTTGCACTAGATTGGTTATGTTTGTACCTTAAACTACCATCTCAGAGAGTAGAAATACCTTACTGGAATAATGAACCTTTATGTACACACCTTCCTGATTTTTTGCCAACTGCTTTTAGAGTCCCCCAGGGATCGATTTGAGGCCCTATTCTCTACTATACTTAAACGATATGCTTTCGACGATTAGAAATGGAAGAACAGTTCTCTTTGCGGATGATACAAATATTCTTTGCAATAAAGAAACCGAAATTAGTACAATATAAGATATTTCAAATTGGTTTCGTAATAACAAATTAATAGAGTATGAAAAAAACTGTTTCAATGCAGTTTTCCATTTCAAAAAAACAGCTCTGCACTTCACTGAAAATGAACGGTGTGCCATTGACTAATGTTAAGGTCACAAAATGTTTAGGTCTTTCAATTCCGTCAAACCTTAAATGGAACGTTCATTTAAATGAATTGAGCTCTAAATTAAGTTATTTATACTACGCATTCAGAATTCCTTCAGATTCAGTCAGCCTCCACACTGCTCGTTTTGTATATTTCGCGAATGTTCATTCCCGCCTGAGATATAGCATAATATTCTCGAGCTCCAAGACTTAGATTACAAAAATGAATTTTACGAATAATAAGCGAATCCCACTCACGTGATTATTGTAAGCCTCTCTTTATTAATTTAAACATTAAACGATTAAACATTAAACTATTAAATTCGATTCAAAAGTTAAAGTCCCAAGTAAAATCTTTTCTGCTCCAAAACTTTCTATTCAATTAGAGACTATACCGAGCATCCAAAAGAAAAGTATCATTAATTTTAACGAAATGTTGTGTATTATATACTATTTGGATTGTATAATACTAAAGAATCAGTAACAAGTACTGTACTTCAATTTTAAATAAATAAATAAATAAATAAATAAATAAATAAATAAATAAATAAATAAATAAATAAATAAATCCGAAAGATTAGTAAATAGTATTCTTTCATTATAGTACAGTATTTCTACTTCCTGACATCGTTGTGTAAGGTACGAAGATAACTAATCTAGAGCAATACCACAAATTCCATACGCAGTCTAATTTTCTATTTCACTCCCTTCTTTTGATAGAAATATTTGGAACGATCGAACTGGAAATATTTGTGACTTCCAGGAATTAGATGAAATCAAATCAAGAGATGGAGGTCATCCTTCTTTTGTTCTACAGATATACCTATTTTTAGAATGTTTAATGTATATCGCGAAAATTAATCCAAAATACGTCAATTTCGCTTTGAAAAAACGTTGACCAAAAAATTGGCCCAAAATATATTCTGACTCTTAATAACACAAATTTTCGAGAAAACAATAACCTTAATATAGTTTTCGTTGATTTTATCGATAATTCGACGGATTTATGCATCGGGTGATGAAAACATTCAGCGACAGTCTCGCGAAATAGTATAGATATGTCTTTGTCACTCAAATGAACGATTCACTAACTGCACTGTACGTAACTTAAAAGTAAAAAATGAATATAAAACAAACTTACGAGCGCAAGTGGCAAATAAGAAGATTGCAAAAGACGTACATTGGAGGACTTTGTAAGTCCACTTTCTACGAAGAATGAGAACTTTACGAAATAAGGGGAGAAAATTTAAACAAATAACAAGAGAAGTTTGATATTAATTCAACTTTCGATGCAGTCACAGTGGCATTAACAGTTTTCCTTGCCTTCAAATTGGTTTCGTTAGGAATAAAAGCAGAGAACCAATTGCTACCATCGAGGAGAGATACTGTAAATGAGGGAGTCAGCCTTGAAGACAATACTACAGATTGTGAGGGGGATGGGAATAAACAATGTATGGATGAAAGACCGACGAAGTTTCAAGAGTTTTGAGAGAGCGACAAATGAAACAGTATTTGTACTCTGGGAACATTATATTATAATGCCAGAAGAGTCGAAATTTATATTGCACCCAAATCATACATCAAACTTATAATATTTTTTCTGGGTAAATTAAATTTATTCAAAATGTACCTGATGCCTTGTGATTTTTCTTTCTCGCCTTAACTTCGTAAGAAGTGACTATTGTAATCATGCGCCAAAAACGGTGAATTTCTTACAGAAAAAAATATTTTTGCCGCGCCCTTATGCCTACATTTTCTTTCTGCTTTTAGTTATTTAGGATTATTTAGTTATTCAACTTCGGATCATTAGCGACTACTATGTCGTGAAACGGAATAGTAATTGAGAGAATGAGACGATGTGATGATGATAAGGGTGAAAGGACGAACAGAATACAACCATGCCTAATGTGGACTCGAAACCGCGATCTTCCGGTCCGAGTGTGCTACGGCACTACTGCATTAGCGGTCTCGACCATCCGGACCGACGCTACCTGCCCTGATCCTGCATATAGTAAATTACTACCTTTAACACGTTTTGTATTCCGAATCCACGTTTTGAAGGTCCTTGGTACCGAAATATCGAGTGACGGCAATAAGTCAGTCTGTGCCCCTGCCCGCCCATCCACCCGTTCGGCTGTCGGCCCATCCGTAACAGTGGTCATTACTACCACCTGGACCGTTCAGACGAATTTCTCAAAAAATTATAATGCCCTATCAATTGAAAAGATCTCAAGGCCCTCTGAGTTGGAAATTTTTATTTTCGTTTTTAGAGTTACCTTACATGAAAACTAAACATTTTTAAAATCTTCTAAAATATGACTGCTGATTAAACTTTTCTTCGGATGGAGTAGAAAACGATCAAAAGGATAGTGCCGTCTCACTGAGGGTGAAATATTTGATTTTTCGAAAATTGAAAAAAGTCAAAATTTCTTCGAGGATCTCCTATATCTACAATATTGAAGATAGAGATTTTTTCTTAGTACAATCTGTTTTCCAAAGATAAGTCTTGAAATGTGGTCAAGAACAATTTTTTCGAAAATAAGTAGGTTTCTCGTAATTTTGCTTGAAATAGTTGCAATTCTTATTTTTTTTTCAATCAATTTCTTCTCAAATGGCGACTCAATTTGTTTCTTTAAATTTTCTCAACTTTTAATACTTGGAAGGGAACAACAAGGGTATAGCAAGAAAAGGAAAACGTTTTGCTAGCCTCACATCCGTCGAACTCTCTGTGCCGGTCCGGATGGCTGAGGCAGTAGTGCCGTAACGATCTCGGACCGAACGATCGCAAGTCCCGCCTCGGGCATGGTTGTATTGTGTTCGTCCTTTCACCCCTATCATCATATCGTGTCGTCTTTACAGTTACCATGCCGTTACAATAGTGGTCGCTAATGACCTACAAGTTGATGCGACCTTAAATAACGCAAACAACTCTCTGTATTTCAAAGAATTGATAAAAATATGAAAGTTAACATTATTGACGACAGATATTCTTGTCTTAAACAAGACATGTCCTAAAAGTATATCATTACAAAAGGTTAAGCACAATTCCCTTAAAAAGAGTAGTTTTCGCCTAATTTATGCTGGAAATAATTGCAATTTATAAAAAAATCATTTTTGCAAAAAAAGCTCCTAATTCTTTCTTCAAATGTTTTCTACGGTTAGAATAATTGATACTTAAAAGAATGGCACAGGTCTGATTTTCGTTAACCCTCCATTTTCGTTAACCCTAAATTTTTAAAGTTGCAAAATGTGTAAATAATGCGAGAAAGTATGTGTTGTTAGCATCACTAATTTGTATTTACGTCAAAAACCGTTACAACAGTAAATGTTGAACTATTGGGAGAAGTATATTCCGTACAATAATTGCACCCTGTTAATTTGGATGTTCCATTATTAGAATAATTATTAACAAAATATCTATAATTTTTATCGACAGTTGGGTTACGTTTCTGATATATACCTTTTCCCGTAAGAATGTTTGCTGGTATCATAACGGTAAGAGAACTTTTCTCATATTTTGTAGGTAGTTGATGCCCTACCTACATATTTCAGCCATATATTGTATTGAAATAAGTGAATAAGTAACAAAATGTATTAATAACTACGATGTTGATTAGAAATACGATTGTTTAATAAAAAATCTCATTACGAGCTTTAATCACCCACGTCCCTAAAAAAACTTACACCTACACTTTGTTTCAATAGTGAATGTTACTGTGCTTACGACCTCAGTTTCCTTTGTTAGCTCACACCACCCTGTATGAAGATTTATGTATTAAATAATTTCCTGAATTTAAATTCTGACGTAATTTAAAAAGTTGTAAAAGTTGGAGATGTGCTAACATTTCTTCATGAAAGGCGTTACGTCGAGTCAGACGGAAACAAAATGCAAGAAAATACAAACATGAATATATGTTAAAAACAATTCGAACTTTATAAAACAAAGCTATAAAACATATGCACAGAGACTCTTTAATCTGCTGTTTCCTGTTTTGAATATCTGCTCTTTACGCCTAATAAAGTATCTGCTTCTTACCTGCAACATCTGCCACCGTAGCTTTGGGTCCACATTTGACAAAGTAGTTGTAGAAAGTGACCATTACTAATCCTCCATTGATAGCCTGTAACAAGGAGAAAAAAATCTATAATTAATTTTGATAAATGCGATGAGGGGGCAGGTAGGATATATAGTGTCAAATACTGAGAATGGTGCGGAAAAATTAATGAATAGTAAAATTAACTTCTTAAATTAAAAAATAGTAATTGTATTATTTTCTAAATGTAACTAATGCATTATAACTGGCGTAATTCATTAGTTCTATTTTTTATTAATATATATGAGAACAAACTAGAAAATAATGTTTGTAACTCGAACAAGTGTGTCACATCAACACAAAAAAATATATTACCTAAATAAACTAGTACGCCGAGGCTACTGAACTTTTAAACAAAATTAATAATATTTTGAAATTTTTAATTACTTTCATGTTAATAACTGAGAGCCTGGAAAGTGTCTCCGCACCGATTCGAATGAGAGCCTGCCGCCGCAGCGCTAGTGTAGCATGCACATTGTCAAATCGCCCCCTCCTCCACCCGAGGAGGTTATAAGATATGGAGGTGGCATCGGCCCCAGAAAGTGAAGCCAATTGTTGGCCATGTTTTGTCGCCCAAAACATCTCACTGCATTTCAGTGTACAGGCATGCAAGCTAGTTACTATCGGTTTATTGCTTTGCTTTCTGCTTTACCACGAGTTATTTTTTTTTTATTCTCGGGGGAAAACACGTAATAACCATTTTTTCTTGATAAATAAACTGTTATGAACTTAGGAAGTATATTTCTCAAGGTGAGTATATAGTATCATAAGGGCAAGACGTAAGTGGTCATCGCAAACCAAGACCTATTTTAATTATATATTAGCATATACCTTTAATAATTTAATTTCTTTTTAATGGCTTAAGCTCTCTTTCGTTTTTTCAGGGTGATAAAATGGTAACCTGTGCCGCTTATGGCTGCTCTAGCAGGAAACCGCGAAAAAAATTGTCTTTCGTCAGGTAAATGAGTTTATTTGCGTATTCTTGGGGTTTGGTGATTAATAAATTATAGAACCATTTTATTTACTTGGTTGGAAAGGTGTTCATGACATGCACTGCTGATGCTTAAATTTCCCAGTGAGAAAGACCAAGAACGAACGCAAGCCTGGATTAGAGCTGTGAGGAGAGAGAAACTTCATAGTCATTTTTATGCAGACTCCACTTCAGTGCAGACTAAATGAATTCAACCTACACCAGCGGACCTTGATAAATGAATGGACAAGGTCTGGTGATAAATAAATGGACATAATTTCTGTTGCGAGCAATCTCACCAGTATGGTGACACTGCAGAGAGACTTTCCTGAGCACTATACTCGTACAACCGTTTTTTTCGCCCGGCACTCAAGTTATTACTTTCGTAATGCATAAACTCTTAATCTGTATAACTTGGGAATGTGACATAACGTAGAGTTGAAAAAATTGAATAATATTAACCTCAAAATCGCATGTTTTAATAATTAAAACGTTAAAGATTGACAAATTATAAATAAATTAAACGTTTCCGTTATCAATGGATGCAAGAAGCGTAGAGTGAAACATAGGTTTCCAAGAGTGAATAAAGTCGATCCATGAACATACTCAACCTCAGTAGTGCCAAAAACCAAATGCAACTAAAACATAACCAAAATTAAAGTGTAATTTTACACTAATTATATGCCTTATTCCCGAATTCTAGACTTTTGAATTTTCCCAAATTGTGAATGCTGCGAACTTCAGTTCAAAGTTTTCAGAGACCATCTCGAAAATAGAACTTCAGATAATGAAAGTCAACGAAATTGCATTCATAATTAAAGTCTAATTGAAGTCTCTAAAGAAAAAAATCTAGTAAATATTTTATAAAATTCGGGGTTTCCAAATTAAGATGGGTAATACTCATTCTTAAGGGCTTACATGCAATAATATTCAGAAACGTCAAGAATAACCCTATTAATCTTTCAAGGCTATATTTACGAATTAAGGATATAATTATTTCGTCTCCATTTTAGAACATTTAGGGACGTACAAAATAAAATGTGTATTATACTTTCTTATGGTCTAATATACACAAAAACTCGAAAGAGTCACAAACATGTAGTACTCTACACCCAATTAAAGATAAATTTAGGCTCTAGGGAAAAATATTCCTGCCCTTAAATTCCAAAATTCAGGGTTGAATAAAGTAATGCTTATGATATACATTCTTATTCCCAGACATACACGAAAACTCAAAAAACTCAGAAAAAATACGATATCCAATCCAAAATTTATTGCGGCCCTTATTTTAGAAATGAGTGGGAAATAACAATGAACAATGTTACACATGCTGACATTTGCCTGTGATTTGTTGGGAACTCTTTATGCCCTGTTGTCCAGGAGTTCAGTTCTGGTGAACAGAAATTCCCTGGAGACTAAAATTAGCCCTATTTTTTCCAAGAGCCTAAACGTACCCTGAATGTTTGAGTCAGGTATTTTTGCTAACATTTTTGGGGTTTGTGTACATTATCCCATCAGAGCATACGTTACAACCTTTGTTTTGTAATCCCGAGTTTAAGAATATAAAGGTTTTTTTGTTTTCATCTATATTACCCCATAAGAACGTATGCTACCTTTTTTACTTTGTAAGGCTACATCCTTTTAAAAACAAAGGTCGGAAAAATTTAGTTTCTAAAGGCTCAATTTAGCTTTAAAATTGGTGTAGGGTGTCGTATTTGTTCTGTCGTGTATTTTTCTTGTCCTACGTCCTATAAGAATATATTTTGTCTCTACCTCAGGTACATTTACCTAAGTTAACTCTTTTTAATTTGTACAACCCCGAATTTTGTTAATGAAGGTTTGAACGATTTTCTTTCCTAGATCCTTTAATTTTAAATGCATTTTTGTTGACTCCCAACAAAGTAAAGCTTTTGAATAGGAAACTTCATTAGACTAAAATTAGCCTTTAATTTTGGTTGAGGTTTGGGATTTGGACGCTTCAAGTTTTATACGGCTCACAAACTCTGCACTAAACGAACTTCTATAGAACTTGTTCAGTGAATGTAAAAATTTAAACTAGGTCGTACAGCTTCGACAAGTACACACATTAATTTAAGATTTCCGAAAGAAAAGTTTGAACCTCCATAATAAGCTTCACCTTATAATTTATTCCCACCTCCCAAAATTAGTTTAATTAAACGACAATAATCAACAAAAATAAATAATTATAAAATTATTTGTTCTCGGGCAGTGACTGGCTTACATTTCTGAGGCGCATCTTAAGATCAAAGAAACTTCATAGAAAGGAATAAAGGTTCTTGTTATTTCTGTAAAAATCTTGCAAGACCTTTAAAACAAACAAGCAGAAAATAAAAACGTTTGATCGTCGATCAACACCTATAACCATAACTTGAGGTTGTGACTTTCTGCGCCCGAAATCTGTTCAGCGCGTTTGCGAGTAAGGTCCGCGCCGCTTTGTGTCCTCCCGTGCAGCGCGGCGTCGGTGTGTTGAGGGTCCGCCAACGAGCTGCGTCTACGTAGAAGTGAATGCAACGGCAGATGGAGAATAAGCCCTGCAGCTCGACATCCTTTTCCACTCTCGAAACTCGTAGTGAATTACAGTGCGAAAAGCACGAACAACACTGGAAATTACGCGCAAATTTTCGCGGGTGGGTTACCCCTTCCCCTTCTCAACGAGCTCGTGACGCAAATGTGCTGCCCGAAATTTTTCACGCTAAGCTCGCTCTAAAAAAAGATGGAAAAAAATTCACTGTGTGCGATATCAGAGCGTCAACTCCGGTAGTTTTTTGGAGTTCTCAATGAATTTTCCGCATTGAATGTCATTTAGTTTCGGGGGAATTAAAAATAAACATTATGAAAGATCCATTATATTTGAGGTTCTCTCTTTGCACAAAAGCGTGAGCATCCATTGTTAGGAAAATTCATTCTAGTTACAAATTGTGCAATGTAAAACTGTCTACTAACAAAGGAAACATTTTTGGATGGATGTCCGTTTCAAATATCCTTTTCTAGAAAATATGAAAATGATCGAATTTAGGGGTATTCATTAACGTATACAATTAATGAAAATATTTTTTCATCTAGTTACAAAATAAATTTGTTTTGAGAGGTAGTTATAGAAAAGTAAAACAATGCACATTCTTACCTAGAAATATGGATAATATGTATAAATAATTTGATAAAAAACTTCATCTAGAAATTAAAGGACTGCCAAGAATGAGGATGTAACTCTCAACATAACAAATTTACATAAAAAGCAATAAACGTTTCTAGAATATATTTAATAAAATACATTAGCGAATCCATGGTTATAAGTGAGAATGTATTATTCATCGGCTACATACAATATTTCTTGATTATTTATGCGTGTGTCTTCGTTATCATAGTTTATGTAGTTTATGCGTCTGTTAAAGTGGTGAAGGCTGTATCACATAATCGATACGGTATTTCTTCCACTGTAATAATGTTGTTAGCCAACGCCCACTCTTGGCATGTTAGCCATTTGGTGACGCGCCGACCAGTTTTAACGTGCAGACTTTCCCCTCAGCTTGTAGGGATCCGCACGTCCACAATGGTCAAGCGCGGAGATGGTGAATCACTGCTGCTCATTTAGCGTTACCCAGGGGACACGTGTCGTCGACCGCGGACACGACCAACTTTGTCCCCGATGTGAATAAAATTATTATTATTATTATTATTATTATTATTATTATTATTATTATTATTATTATTATTATTATTATTATTATTAATGGATTAGGAGGTGATAGGATATTGGTGAAAGGTGGTGAAACTTTTTGAACCATTCCAGCACTCGCCTTATGAGTGAGGGAAACCACAAAATCAAACCCGGACCACCCGATTGCGAAGTCAGCGCGCTACGCAAGGAGCCACTTGGCTCGGTAATCCATTGTAATAATTGAAATTTTGAAATTTGCAAATTTTAAATAATTTATTTGCTAATCCCAAGTGAATGGAATAACATTTTCCACATCGTGTTTAAGAGGATTCGGCGTCTTAAGTCGAATTCTTTAACTAGACTCCGTGAAGTCACGGATGTTACGCAACTCAAGATAACGCAAACTTCTGGACGGGTGACCGTCTCGGAACCCCGGTTTTAACGACGTCGATCCCCTGTCTGAAAGGATAAACGGCACTGACGGACTGCGATGCGATGAGACGAAAGTACAATAAATTAACGTGCGAAATACACCTGAAGGGATATGAGACGTGTTGTGAGAAAGACGCAACATTAAACAAGAAGAATCACAAATAACAAAAACAATATAAATGCTTATTTTCACTCTTGCATGTCTCCAAGAAGAGTTCGCACGAGATATCTGTGCATTCGATAATCGCGTTAAAATTAAGGTGACCAGACGTCCCGTATTAGCCGGGACAGTCCCTTTTCTTGGGTCTCTGTCTCGTGTTTTTGAATCGAAAATGGAACGCAACATTGTCCCGTTTTTGTGATAATGACTAAGCGGTATATATTGCCGACAACAATTTTAAAATTTTCATAATGTATTTCGCTAGGTTGGCATTAGTTTATAAAAAAAGTTAACTCAAGTAGATTATACGCTTCGTACCACGTAACAATAGTATTTCACAGAATATTGAAATCAAGAAGCGAGAGATTCTGTGATGGTTCTAGGAAGAGAATGTGAGGTATCGGATCATTTGAGTTTGTATGTGCTCGATAGTTATCGAGAAATTCAATAATCAGAATCTTCTGCTTCTGTGAGTTTCAGTGCGACTTAGCGAGCAATCTCAATTGAGGAATACGGGTCAGCTTAATAAAATACAAAAGTGCAAATGAAACAAATCAAATTCTAAGTTTACGTTGCGAATAATGTACCACATTCACAAAGAGTAATTTCTGAAAATATTACTTAAAATTAATTTATAACTGCGAAATGTTATTTTTATTCGTGCTATTTATTTCCATTAATGTTTATAAAGTGTACCTTAATACAGTGTGCATTGTTGCTTCTTCTTATGACCATATGTCCCGTTTTTTAGTCATGAAGTCACAATGTCCCGTTTTTTGGTGTTTAAGACCCGGTCATATCCGTTAAGAGGCGAACAAACGCTCGCATTTTAACGGTTGTCAGGAGCACTGATAATCTCGTGTGAACTCTACAGTGCCCCACACAGAAGTAAAAACTAATGAGAACGAGCGGCGTACTGAAACTCTTCCTCTTCTTAATTAGTCCACTCAACAACTACTCACATTTGAAAGAAGTGCATGGCATCATTTAAAGATCTAAAATGAAGAGATAAATTGCACTGAGATATACCTAGCTTTAATTTTTGAGGTATAGGACAGGTTTGAACAGTTTGAGAACTTCTGAAATTACCAATATTTTATAGTTACTAGTGACAAAATGTATACATTCACTTTCCTCTATTCGTTCAAAAGCTTTACAGCAAACAAGTACAGTTTCTTTTCAGAAAGTTTTCAATGTGACATAGGGTAAAGTAGCCCCAAAATTAAAAAGAAAAATTATCGCCAGAGCGACATTATTAAATTTTATTCCTGACGTCATTACATCGTAACAAGTGTCTGCTGGAGAGCCCCGTATCTATCCACCTACAGACGTTTCGATTTTCAGGTGCAAAATTCAGTGTATCTTTGAGCCCTTACCAAATGTTACACCATTGAAAAAAATTACCATCAACAGACTCTAATGCTCACGAGGGTGCGAAGATACAGCCCAAAATAATATTAAATACGGATTTTAGGGCCGAAATTTCGAGATCGTAATTTTAAGATACCAATAAAGTTTCTCCTGTGACTATATTATGTAAAAGTAAAAATTACAAATTTAGATAGAACTGGCAGTCTTAAATCATTCTTAACATTTATAAGCAGTTTCTTTCAAATTAAATAATTAAGTGTTAGTAAAATGGCTCGTTTCCCTATACATTTTGATGGTGATTTACACCATTATTCTGTGTACCTCAGTAGAAGGCTCTTTTCCAAGTTTTATAGTCCTTTTATCCTGAGTTACCAGAAAATTATTTGCCAATGGAGGTCATTTTATTTAAAAAGGAGGACATTTTAATGAAAATTAGGAAATTTTACATTTTTATACTCAACGGTAAATAGACAACGTACTCAACAATTCCAAACCATTAATAGTCTTTAAAATCATATTAGTTTTGCATCATTAAAAATAAAAGCATCCGTTTGTATAATCGCCCCCACACTCACCTTCATTATCCACCAAACAATAAGCATAAATAAGTTTTATATCACATTAAACCTAACGATATATTATGCAGAACATTTATTTGAGTAAATAGGTAGATATTTAAGACATGGAGTCCCTTTAATGAATTAAATTACTTTGGAATTATACCAGTATTATTTTCTATTGGAAAGGCCAAAAGGAGTATATTCCATGTGAATTTAAAAAAAGGAGAGAGTACAGGAGCACAATGTTCAAAAAGGACACAAGACAACCCTGCCTTTATCGTGGTATTTTCTTCGCCATGAATTTTGAGGCATTTTTTCTGCACATCCTTCCAGTTATCTATATTTATTTTACGCCTGTGGCTTTTATTAGCATTATTAGATTTTATTGCATTTTATCACACCAAGTAGCTATTTGCTACCTGCAAAACCAGATATAGACTGGTTACATCCTATTTCCATGGAACACATTAAACAATTAATAACTAGCAAATCGAAACGTGTCGAAAAAGAGTGTGCTCCCGATGCACAGCACTGACGTAATTTCCTTATTCGAGGAACTTTTCCCTTTTACCATTTTGTTAAATAATAACTTATTTTAGAAAGCTCTTCAATTTTTAACAGTTTTCTTAATTTTGCCCAAATGGTTCTTCATTTGACATGCATTTAATACATGATCTTCAATTCAATCAAATTATTACCAGTAATTGTTCTTAATTAAAATGTTATTGAACATTGAATACATAAGTTTTAATTTCTGAAGGTAAGAAAATGTGATATATAGTAACATTCTATTAGATCGCAATATAATGAGAAGATTGTATAACGGAATGTTGATCACAAAAGCGGTCACACAGGCTTGGGTTGCTCAGGGCATCAACTGAGCGAGCCGAACTGATCCAGTCGAGACCCGACGTTGGCAGGGATTTCGATACTAGCTGCATAGCTAGTTCAAATTCACCGGCTGTCTGGAAGGGAATTCTAGAGACCGGCTGCTCTAAGCGGTAGTATTTCATGGTTTCTCCGTTAGACACCAGGAGTATTCTTCGTCCTATCCTCACCCCTTACTTACACACAATTACATGCACATTGGCTACAGTACCACACATGTCAGAAGACCAGTCGGGAGCTTAGAGCTTGTCCCGACGGATCTCGCCATCCAGTAGGGGGAGTTCACCGCCACCTCCCGCGAATTAAAATGCGCCGGGACTAATGACCTTGGCAGTTGACGCCCGCGGAAAGTAATCAATCGCTTGTGAATGTCATTTACTTTAATTTTAATTAGGATAAGTTACATTGATAATTAAAATGCTATCGAGAGATAAGCAGTTTATGATACATCGAGCCAGCAAGATTTACGAACAACTTTTACAAAAACGCACAAGAACTTTACACACAGGCATAAACGTCTCTACGCGCAACTATGTAAGAAGTCTGCCATTACTCGTCATCTCACAATACAAAATGAATTATTGCGCATGTACAATTTCTCTTCTTGATAAATATTTCTATTACAAGAGTCTTAAATAGGCCTTTAAACATAAAACACGTAATAAAATGTATACTACTTATATAACAATGCAATGCAGCGACTTACTATATCAAGAAATGCACATTTAACGATTTACAAAACGAAAGTTAACAAACAAACATGCACTTATATCACCAAGATCAGTAAATACGTTCGGAAGTTTTCCCATATTAACATTCTTAAATGCATAATAAACTAGGGGTGCTCCAATATCACATTTTCTCACATTATTTCTAAATATGTCGTTTTCTAAAATTTAGAAACTTCAACGAAAATGACACTAGCACCATTCTTTCAAGCGTCCCTTCTTCTAACCGTGGAAAAAAATTGGAGCGATTCTTGAAAATATGTTGTTTTTTGTAAATTGCAATTATTTCCATCCTAAAATTATGCGAAAACTATTGTTAAAAAAACAACTGTTCATGACATGTTTTAAAGAGCTGATTTGTTGGAACAGACTTTGTCTAAGGAAAATCTATATCTTCAATTTTGAAGTTTGTAATGTTAACTTTTGCATTTTTTTTAGAAAAACTAAAATGGCACTAGCATCATATTTTTTACCGTCGCTTACTACACACGAGGAGAAAATTTAAAGGAAAAAAATGAGTGTTTTTTGAGAAGAAAAATTGTTCATATTTGGAGGTTCGGCTCTCGTCACGAAACTTGGAGCGGTGCCGTCACGAGGAGATGTCATCTTAGGTGGTGCTATGAACGATAGGAGAGAGAACTAAAATTCGTCTGCGAATTAGAATCATGTGGATAAATTTTCGATAAGAAAGTCTGGCGCTGATGTTAATTTCAAGAGATGTAAATAACAGTGGCCTGGGGGAAGAAAAGAATTTTAAAAGAAATATAACGCGTACTCTGCTTATGTTAAAAAGGGACATTAAGCAATAATTTTGAATATTTGCTATCACTAAAAGGCATGGCTCGCTTACACGTTCCAAATATCGTGTAGAATCTTAAACAAGTTTGTAATGTTCAGAAATCTGTTACTTGAAACCTCTGAAACACAGTAAAGGTTCAAACAATGTTCTATTCAGATATCTTTTCTGTCATGAAACCACACAGTTTTCCTTCACATCGTTCAATTAACTTCTGCGTATCTTTCGAACAAACAGTTTTGTTGAACCTCTATACTTACTTTCTATTTACATTGGCATATTCATGTTCAAACAGAGACAAGTCGAAATTAGCAAAAATTATAAAGTTAGGAAAAATAAATAAGGGCGAATACGTATCGCACGCGTCTACCTAAATTGACAATGAGAATATCATTATATGTGAACGTGATCTTAGACCCAGACCTCACAGATTTCGAAACATACAAAAAATAAGTATGGCAATGAAAATATGGAGTATAAGTTTCGACTTCTCCTCTAAACTACATTCAATGAAGTATGCACCACAAGAAGAATTTCTAAAGATATACAGACGTCCAGAACATACTACTTTGATGTGCAATACTTCTTAAATTCTGTCTTGTTGGTCGCGGACGAGACAACATCGTACGCTCCGAGCTCTTTGACTGAGTGGCCGTGTTACTTGGAAAGCATGTTCGAAGTGAACGTGTATATTCCGACGTGAACATGACGTGAACGTGAATAGTTTTCTTTGCGATTAGTTAACAAATACAACGAATAGTATTTATTATAGTATGTACTTATTATAGGATGTAAAAATGGAATTCAACGGAGTGTCAACTCCCTGGGTGATCTCTGGCTACAGGAGTCAGTTCGCTCAAGATTGACCGAGCTATAACAAGGTTTTCAAAACGCAATGTACCCTAATAACGACCAAGTAATTATTATTGATGGTACAGTTTAGAGTACGTCTCAAGAAAGGTATGTTAAAGCGCTAGCATCTCTTGTTCAAGTCAGACATATTATGCATGCGTCAAAGATTTCGATTAATAGAGTAAATATATTTCTTATGAGCAACATATTAGTAGACGATATTACTGAGAAATGTAAGACAATAAACATTTACGACAGTCAACAGTGGCCTTGTGATAGCAAACAGAGACGTATACACTTTTTCAGCTTACAAATGAGACTAAACATATTCAAACTGAAAACAAGCACATCCAAATTGGGAACAAAAACTTTAAGAATGAGAACAAGCTCATTCATATTGAGACCACACATTCTCAAATCGATACCACACAAGTTTAAATCGAGACGAGTCACTTTCACATTGAGAATACACATTCATTTTTAGATCCACAGCATCAAAGTGAAGTAAAAAGGCTATTAAATAAAAAAGAAACAAGAAAGTAATCTCAATTAGGAATACTTTGTCTTGAAACCCATGAAACAGGAGAATATATATTAAATTATTTACACAACCATACGAAATAAATTTAAAGCATCTCGTATGAATCTTTGAATATAAGCAATGCATTGTGCACAGTTTTATTAACTGTATATATTATAATACTAATATATTTCGCAAATGGGCAGACCTTTCTTAACGGCTTATTTAAAATATGACCAGGCAAATTCAATTGAATTAAACATAGCACTATAAGGGCTTAATTTCTAATGTCGACGTCCTATAAATTCTTCCTCCATAAATATTTCTTCACTTCCGTAATGAGAGAAGGATTGCGTACTACCAGTACTACGGTCTGGTGGACATTTTCAGCAGCGTGGAGACACTGACGAACAAAGTTGTTAGCATTTTCTTTCCTGAAAGCAGCTCTTCTTACTTTGTGATAGATTAATCAATTATTAACGATACAACCAATAACATGGATATTGGATCCACGACGTCCTTGCTTTCGCGAAATAAATTAAAGCTAGTTCCGTTCATGTATACAATAGGAACATTCTTAAATTAGTAACCTAATACTAGAACAATATTCGTGACGTTTTATTTTAATTTCATCGCCGTTAGTTTTCTCGGGTTCTCTTCGAATATACTTTAGAGTGAATAATAAATCATCTAAATGTTTCTGTAAACATTCTTTGGACACAATGATGTCATGATATTCTTGAAATTTGTGTTGAAGTTCCTTTAGTGTAAGCCTTGGATTCTTCTCAATATAATCAACAATTAATTCACGATGATCTTCCGTAATATTCATCTTCCTCCTTTTACCACGTTGTTTGCTTTCGTTTTGGTTCTTCACCCAACCCTATAAGCAGTAAACTGTTACTCCAAATGTAATCGCCAGACCTCTCCAATCTCCATTATTATTAAATAAAGTACCCGTTTGCTTTTTACCTCTCTTTTTTAATATACGGGATAATTAATCAACGTGAAAAACTTGTCTTGAACAACTAAACAAATCACAATTACATAGCCTGTTTTTGTCAACTAAAACAAATGCCTGTGTACTCCTCGTATTGAAATTGTTTGCTCTCAATACGGAAATGATATATTTTAATTTAAGTGTGATTTTTATCAATGTGAACGAGTCTGCTCAGAATTTGAGGGTATTTCGTCCCAATTCGAAAGTGCTTGTTCTCGATTTGAATGTGTTTCGTCTAATTTTGGCGTTGAAATTGCATAGTATTGTCTAATGTGTACCCATCTATTTCAAATTCAGTTATAGAACAAGAACTTGACAAGCTAAATATTATAAGATGTTATCCAGTGTAATTTATTCATGTCGTCTTTGAAAAAGAGAATTATACGCATATTTTAAGTTTTCAAAGGCAACTGTACGAGCCAGGTAAATCTGTGGGTAAAATACCAGATTATACTCAATGGTTAATTTAAAAGATAAGGGAATTGGACGTATCTATCTGCCGGCAATATAAGGAGTTTTCAATGTAAAGAGCAAGGTCATATTGCAAGAAATTGTAAAAATGCCGATTCATGTTACACTGAAACAGTGCATGAAGTAATTGATGTCGTGAACAAACACGTAATTCGAATGACTTACATATTTTTCCTTCTGTGAGTGAAGTGAAACCAATTAAAAAGCCATTATCACAGATTACCAACACATTCAGACGCATCGAATGTATCTCCTCCAAATGGTGCAATTGTAAATGCTGAAAATCTTGCTAAACTATCTAAAAGGAAGGAGGAAAAGAACAATGAAAATAACGAAAAAAGTAATGATAAGAAGCACAGAGACGCACAAATGCATTCAGTGGAAGGAAAATAACAAAAAGCTTTCAAATTAATGTCTTATGAGCAACTGAAAAGTTTTACACAAGACACTTACGGATCCACTAACGCATTTCAAATTTTATTGAATTACACAAGAAAAACGGAGAAATTAATTGATTTATTAAGAGAACTCTATTCATCACTAGAAGATAGGGTAATTAAACCCCGATTGACGCGAATAATATAAAATTCAGAAGAACACTTAATTTACGAATCATCACGGCCGCCTTCAGAGAATGAAGACATCCAGTAAAATTACAGCAATGAAGATTTAAATTCTCCAATGGAATGCGAATGGTTTAGACGCTATGTACATATTTTTACAGAAGATTCAGATTGATACAATTTTTTATATTTTGAGTATTCAAGAAACAAACTTTAAAAACAATTTTAATAAGGAGATATAAGGATAAAAGTGTTCCTACAAAAATAGATTAACGTGCGTAAATGCTAGTGGAGGAGTTGCAATTCATGTGAACGAATCGATATCTGCAATCACAAATAACAAGTAATCTGGAAGTAGTTGTTGTGAAAATATCACTAAAAGTGCCATAGATTTATGCTTGTGTACGCCAAATTATGAAATACCTTCAGTTGAATGTTACGATTATACGATGACCTATTTAACACTGGCTATTTTTCTATTACTGTGACTTTTGATGATTCACTGACGCCAGCAGTAGAGCTAAAATATAGGGAATTGTGTAACAAATTTATTGAATACCTGAAAGAAAACAATATGTATAGCCACAAATAATGTTTTTCTGAAATAGTGTTTAGTGTAACATTTTCCTGTAGCTGTAATCAAGAACTGGCATGAACCGGTGATAAATGTATTGCATTAATTAAAACCAAGTATTTAATGTATGGATAAAGTTTAAGGATATAGTTTTTAATGATATAGTTAATAAGGATAAGGTGTTTGTATATGTATGGTATTGTATTGTATTGTATTGTAAATATATTGAGAATGAGATCACTAATAACAAAAGTGGTTGATGTAACCCAAAATAAACATATCTACACATCGAACTGCTTAAATTTATGTAACACGAAAAGAAATTCTCGGAAAAATTGAGAAAATTTACTTCTTTTTAATTGTCAATAAGTAGTTCCTATCATATCATTATAATTATTTATCATGTCCATTATGTCATCCTCCAAATTTTTTCTGTAAGTCTCTAAAAGAGTTAATTACATTTTTTACCCGTACTTCCAGTACCATAATGGCCAAGTGCCGTGACTGTTCAATGTAATACCAATGCTATTGACCGGATCGAGGGGAGAGGCACAAGATGGTCAAGGACACCAGAGCCCGGGCATTAAAAAACTGCGCGTGTAATACCATCAACTGACAGGTGGACATAAATCAGCGATGCAGGTTTTTTTCTCTCAGCGGTAATCGAATGTCGCAAAAAAACACTCTTACGATCTCCCTCTCTCTTTCCCTCTCTATCTTGCAAGAACGATCTCTTTTTCAGTTCTTACAACGAAACACGAAAGCGAGCTTGTTTCCAAAATAAAACGTCGGGCAGGCAAACATAGCTTACCCCCATCAGTAATAACGAGAGCAGACATTACAAAAAAACTAATAATTATCCTCATCTAGAGACGGAAACAAATTCTTCGAAAATTTCATCCGCCGTAAATAATATGGCAGGCGTGAAAAAAATAAGTGAGCTACAGAATGAAAGTTAAATTTAGTATGAAGAAACGCACTATACTTTTCAATCCAAATGAAACAAATTTGATGAAACATCTAGATTATTAACTTCTAATACGCGCAGAAATTGAAGGAAAACCATGCAATTTCGGTCGACGTGAGAGGTGCCTAAGATTTCGCTAGATACCCGGGAACTCGGAAGAAAATTTAAAAAAAAATATTTTGATTTGAAAAAATGTGATACGTTATTCCGCCTAATCTCAGTCTGCAAAAATTGTCGGAATTCTCATACTCTGTCTTTGCTTATGACAGCTGACGCCATGCGACAGCAACGATCCAAAGAAGAGACCGCCCGACATTTCATATTTGCTATATTATTTTCGACTGAATCGATACCAGTACTTTTGCAGGTGCTAGCCACCAGTTCTAATAAATTCTACGAAATATCGCAGGTAAAACAAACGCAATTAGTTATTTATTCTATTGATATTCTAGTGTCGGTTCTTTTATGAATATTCAGATCGTGAAATGACGATGCAAGTTCATGTCGCCACTCTACCAAGGCGCCTGACTATATTGATGAGTAAAGGAATGATGTGCATGCGGAGGGTGTTGATGTAAAAGCTAGTACAAATAAACATTGTCCTCACGAAACACATTTTAATAACTAGTTTGCTTCTCATTGAGACAAGAAGAACTTTGTAGAAGATAGAAAACACGGAGGAGGGAAAGAGAATGCGAAGAAAGTGGACAGGGATGTCTGGGACACCTAGAGAAATGAATATTAATGTGTTTATTAATTAGGGAAGAAGGAAATGTTTTGTTTGACATTAGGGGCCTATTCGATGGCCTTTGGATTAACTGCCACAGGTCATTGGATTTCTCTGGTTGCTCCTGCTCATACGTAACAAAGTTGTTCTACTATTTTTATACAAATCAATTTGAATGAAATGCTCCATCACGACACTTTGATGGTAGTTTTTTTCACCATGTAAATTATTGGAGAAACAAGGATGTGGTTAGATTCTGGAGACCAAGAAACGTGATTATATTTCTCCCCCATACGCGACAGTTTCTACTTTTGTATTCAAAATTACAGTACAAATTGTATGTAATTTTATTCATCAAGAATGTAATTATTCATCATGTAACTATGGTATAGTAAATGATGGGTAGGAGATCCTGGAGTCTAACGAAAACGTGCGAAGACTATACTTCAAGCCTCATACGTCACAGTTGCTACTTTTTATATATATACTTTCTTAATAAATCAATGGAACCAAATTGTTCTTCACCCACACAGAGATGAGCGATGCGTGCGGCGCTTGGCGGAAAGGACGCGACCGCGCGCCGCTCCTCTCGGGCGGGGGCGGGGGCGGAGGCGGGAGCGCCAGGGAAGCTGCGGCGTCGCTTTCTCCTGCGCCGGGTTTCACTCTCGCTCCGGCGCCGCCGACGCCCGGCACGCCCCGGCGCGTGCCGCGCCCGCGTCCCCACGCTCGCACGCACGCACGCACGCTCGGACGCGCCTCGCGCGCTCTCGCGCAGCCCCCGCCCGCCACACTAGGCCGAATCGCGACACGATGGTCTCAATAGGAAACATTCTTCAATGATCGATTGCTAGTGATTCCAGGCGCGTCAGCTAATAGGGTCGTTAGTGCCGTAAGTGTAGTGCATGTTCGGTCTCACGGGAGGTGGAGGTCGTCTTCCCCTGCTGGGATGACGCGATCGTCTGCTAGCGGATTCAACCTAAACAGGTATCTCCCACCATCGGGGCACCGCCCCAGCCGGGACAAGCTCTAAGTTCGGACCGATCTACCGACATAGGGATAGTACATTTGCATGTAGTGTAAGGTGATTGGAAGTAGGGGTGAGGATAGGACAAGGAAGAGGTAGGAATTATCGCGCGCGACCCATGGGCCGTTTGATAGGGTACTGCTCCGGCAAGCGCCAGTGTTGATCGGAGAAATCACGGAAAACTACCGATTAGAGCAGCCGGCCAGCTAGAAACCTTCTCCAAAAAGCGAATGTATTCGATCTAGGTGACAAGTAGTGTCGAAAATCCTGCCTCCATCGGGACTGAAACCTAAGACCTCCCGGTGAGGACTGCAGTGACATAAGTTGATGCCCTAAGCCATTTCTCGCGGTACGTTTATGAATTTGGATGAAGTCCAAACAGGGGTTTTGTGCGCAGGAGAGACTTTGTGTAAAGGGTTTTTCTTATCTTCGTTGATTACGATTCTGTAATTAAAATTCAAAAAAACATAATTGGTGGATCCTATAGGGTAAACCAAAATGTTTTAAAATATATTTAAATTTAATTCTGAGTCACCTACGTAGACGTTAGGTACTAAATAGGGAATTTAAGTGACTAAATGAATATTCAAGCGGAAATTAAACGACGAATTTTTATTGGAAGTGAAATATTGGTACACAAAATACACAGCTGTCATATACTTCTGAAACATCTGCATCTCAGTTTTCACTCTTCAGATGGAGTGATAGAGGTTCTGAGAATATTTGAAGAAAATAATAGTGGTAACGTTTCTATTGATGAAGATCTTAAATTTCTCTGAAGTACCTTTTGTAAGTTAGAAATGAGAAACTCTGATAAGGACAATTATCAGAAAATCTTAGCTTACATAGTTCTTGTATATATTCACGTATTTGTGCACTGACGTGGGCATGTGGAACCACGGATGGAATTCTACAAATTTACGACCTGTGTCTGAATAGATTTGTTGAAAATTCATTAAATGAATGCCATTCCACAACATCATATATCCGGGACGGAGCGAAATGTCTCAAAAGTGACATTTCCAAAAACCAGCACATTGTAGAAAGCAACTTCTTGTCAGCTGTTATTAAATAAATCATTAGACAAACTTACAGGCTATATTTTCCATAAATTTCGTTGCGAAGAATCTGAGGACTTAACAATTTTTCTTTATTAAAAAGATAAAATGTTATTATAAATATTAAGTATTGGACTTACCCTAATAACATGGATCAATCATGAAAATCAAACAAAATTACTATTTAATACCGTTTTGAAAGAACCATTATCGCCATTCCTTTCTTTAGCTCAATCGTTATTCACACGCGCGTCACGTTTGAACTGATGCAGGTCAGACATGTATAAGGGAATATAACACTTCGAAATTTCGACCAATCGACTAAAGGATCAAAGCCCTAAATAATACGTTTATACGTAGTTGCTTTCTTGAGGAGAATTCTAGCGACCAGCTGCCCTGATCGGTGATTTTCCGTCGTTTCTTCGATCAATGTCAGGCGGGTGCCGGAGCAGTGTCAGGCGAGTGCCCCTAACAAACGATCCACAGACCGCGTATAATATTTCATAACTCTCACCTAACCATCCTCTGCCCTTACACACACAGTCACTTGTACTACGCCACCGCACATGACGGGAGGTCTATCAGGAGCTTAGAGCTTGTCTCGACTGGGACGGTGCCCACTGGGTGGAGATACCTTGAAAATATAACATCACAATGTGACATGTATGTCAGTGCCAGCCGAAATCACTGCCCTCTATCTGGATAAAACATTCACTATAATAACGGGACTAATGACCATCGCAGTTGGGGAGACCGAAAACATCTTTCACTCAAAAACTTAACTTTTCGAAGTTTGACCCGCTTTTCGGGGTTTGGCCCCACTGTGCGCCGGTAGCTCGCCACGTGCCGAGTGCCGAGAGCCGATCGCGCCCCGCCCCGCCGAAAGGAGCTTCCGGACGCTCGTTGCATAAGGAGCTAGACGCAGCCACGACCTGACACGCAGGACGGCGATTTTTTTCGGCCAGTTTAAGTCCCGACCAGTAAAGATACTCACCTGCGGCAAGATGATGTTGCTACTGCTTGATGAATTCGCAGCAGGGATGAAGGTTGATCTTTCCAAGCTCATCAACAGCTATGGCCATTTGTTTCGTTAGAGTAAGGAATGTGTAACTCGGGAGAAAGCAATGTATCTGAATGGAGAAATCCGGCGCCGACCTACACGTCGGCTATAGGGAGGTTCCCCTTTCAGGAATATCCCTCAATCGAAGCACCTATCCAATCGTGACAAGCTTGAAACTGCGCACTGTGCACTGAGTGTGTGAAAGGGGTGAGGATAGGACAGGGAAGGAGAAGAAGACGAAGAAGACGAAGAAGACGAAGAAGACGAAGAAGACGAAGAAGACGAAGAAGACGAAGAAGACGTTGAAGAAGGAAAGAGCGTGTATTCCGTTGCCAGTTTAGTGTAGGTATTGCTCCGGTATCCGTCCAATATTGATGGGAAATATCACAGAAAACCTTCGATCAGAGCACCCGGTCATTGTAACTGAACCGTCCAGTGCAGAAAGGGCGTGTGTTCACATTTCTGTTATTTTAATGTTATAATTGGTTTTAGCTTTATGTTTCACTGCGCAAATACTGTTTCTGTAATATATTACCTTCAGATATTGCAAATGTAACAGCAAAATCTTTTACAACAGAAAATATTATTATTATTATTATTATTATTATTATTATTATTATTATTATTATTATTATTATTATTATCTCTTGTTGCAAATCGTTTTTTTCTGTCGCCTGTAAAGACACGCAAGATGTACCCTTCCTGCATTGGACGGTTCAGTTTTCCTCCAGACAAAGGCTGAATTCGCTCTAATAGATGTAGACAGTGTCGAAAACTCCCCGCTGCTGGAACTCGACTGGAACTATAGATTCACCCGGTCCGAGTGCGTGGCAATACTGACTCTGAGTTCCACTCCGATTTTTTTTCGAACCTGTCCTATGTCTTCATTATTAAATCTCAGTCGTCATTATTAAATCTAGAGATTTCTTTCGTAATTCAAATTTGTTATCAATATTTTGAATCATTTTAGGATCGCGTTTTTTCAAAATTTTAAATTTTTCTTCTGTACTTTTGCGTTACTTGTTTGAACCAGAGCATTTTAAGATTTCAATGTATGTATGTAATATCTTGGCGTGACAGCCCGTGAACAGAGTCAGGCCTACCGGCGACGTCCGTGCCTCGCGGCGATGTGTCAATGGGGGTACGTGTGGTTAGCACGTAAACATTCCCACGCCGTATTCCGGTCTCCTCAACATGAGAAATGAATTTTCTTATCGTCACACAGTAACATATACTGAGACATTGCAAGAAAAACGCACACTATAATCTTGACTGGCCGGGAATCGAACTCGGGGCCGCGGTGTGGAATGCGAGCACACTGACCAAGAACTATCCAAGAGGATTAGCCTGCAATTTAGCAATACACACAGAGTGGTTCTGTCAACTTTTATGAGTCAACTAAAGAGTCTTAAATCCGTGTTGGTTGGGTACGAACCCCAACCTGGGTAATTATTTTTTAAAGACATCTATGAGAATAATAAAGCACAATACATTGCATTAAATGGCAGAAAGCGTTGTTCAGTTAACTTCTTAAATTTTCAACACAATTAAAGATACGCATTTTTTTCGAACATCTCTCGCTTGGTGTGGTCAAGAATTGTTAAATTAATGCTGAAGTCTTGTTAGGATAGAAGTTGCAATATTGCAATATTACAATATTACATAACCGTTAGCAATATCACGAGAAAAATATATGTATGTGTCACCTCTCGTTTGAACATTTCTAATATAAGGAACAGAATCTTGCATTACTCCGACACTCAACAGAGAAATTTGGGTTTTAGAAAATGTTCTTGGTATACTAATTAAATTTTATGTAAATTTTATTTAAAGTCAAACTACTTGTGCTAAACCAGCGCGTAATTTTCCGCCTGTACTTTCACGCAAAATTACGCGAAAAGTACACAATTTTTTGAAAAATTGTACATGACCTTATTTCAAAATCTATTTTTAATAATCAGATTTCATTAAGGGGGAAACATCTCTCTCTTTAATATTTTAGTTGTAGGAAGACTCCGAAAACATTTGGAACATTTGCAATTTTCGAAAAATCAGGGTTTTCAATGAACGCGAGCTGCACTATTCTCTTAAACGTCCTTCACACTATCCAAATTTAATCAAAATCGATGGAGCCATATTTTTGAACATTTGGAAAATACCCCAGGACCGTCATGTAATTACCCCCCTAAATTAAAAATAATTATTATAAGGTGATATTTGCGAAAATCTATTATTATAAATTATAGAGTTATTGCTTTATTTTATATTTTTCATTATATGTTTGTGGCAAATAATTCAATAAAATATTAAGAGTATTTTCTACGCAATAATTCATGAATTGCTAACATTTAGCATTGACAATGGCGCAAAACAAATTGAAATCATCCTTGAAAAAGTTAAACATGTTGCATCGTACACACGAGGTAGCTCACACCCTTTAATTAACAACTGATGTACACTGTGTAGATATGTATATGCGTGAATTAACAATATTGGCATACAATTTTAACAGAATTACACAAACCTTCGGTGCCTTGCGGTCGGACTGCACATTTGTGATGCAGCGTATAACGAGTTAATTATGAATGAATCATTCAACGCAGCGTAACTGGAAAGGTCAAAATATAAACACTGGTATTTACCTCGTGTATATTTTTAATAACAGAAAGGCAAAATGGGCAATATTCAGTTAAATTACTCTGAGTTGTTTTTCGTTGTTTTTTTTACTTTAGGAATTTTTCATAGAACTTGTGTATTTCACTTTACGTAAATGATAACCCGCATGTTAGAGATAAAATGTAATAATGATAACAGAATGTTGGTGACGGATGATTGTATTGTGTGAAGTGTTTATTTCTTTAAACTCGGTTTATGAATATTCTAATCGAATACATTCCTAATTATGCCTCCATTTAGCCATCATGATTACTTTACAACAAATCTTCGTTAACAAAGATTTCAAAGGGACCAAAATAATAAGTGTACGTGTCATAAAATTCATTATTAGTCACTCATCGGTTATTCAGAATCATGGCACGAGTTAGCTCAGATTGGCAATTAACGGTTGTGCAATTAACAGCCTTACCGTGTCATCGTTCATTTGCATTTGGCAAGTTTCAGCGTTATCACCTACTGTTTGTTTGACTTGCTGCGTCATAAACATGGCTGGGCCACTCTATGTTTGCACAATAAAGGACAGATTCTCAGTTTTTTTGTGTGATCTGAATGTGTACCAAAGCAGAAATCCTTAGAGAACTTTCAGTAGCAAGTGGATGCAATGTTCTGTCTTACAAAATATTTTACCAGTAGACTGAACCATTCAAATGCTCTCAAACACCACGCAGAAAGAGATATCAACAAGATGTCCACCCTCGCCCACTACACACCCCAATACTGAGCTAGCTCGTGCCATGATTCTGAATAATCGATGAGTAACTAATAATTTATTTATTTATTTAATAGGTAATTATTACAAACAAATTAGCTTACTTGATCCTATGTGGCTTAATGGGCAACTGGTTTGTTAGAATGGCACAGTCAACGCTATTCCGGCCGTTCAAAGTATTAATATCCCGCTAACAATTAATCGTTTAAACAATTAATATTTTAAAACAAACATGGTTGGCTTCTGAGAGTTAATCGCGTTCTCTACAATCCGACCTTACCGTCTACTATTGGGTGAATGTTAGTCACATCGCGTCCTATACTACGCAATGTAATCTATAACACCTAGAGCGAATTGACAAATACCTAATATTTGACATTTTAAGTAGAAAAGACCGTGCATTTTAACATATCATGAGGTGCTATTTACCAACCTATAAAGAGCTTAAACAAATAACTTGTAAGCGACCTGTTCAAATATTAAGATAATGGTTCTTGCGCGTATTAGCTTCTACGCTATACATTGAAATAACGATGTGGACCTCATCAGACGAGTTATTATCATTGCTTAAGTGTACAATGGACATTAGAGTCTTCTCAGTTTCTATTGGAAAAAACGAGAGTATGTGAGGACAGCACACCCAAGTAAACAATTGATGTTCTCTAAAAGTCCATACTCCAAATGTACTTCAGTCACCAAAAACACTATGGGGCTTCTTGTGCCAGGCCGGAGCATCCACCTGAGCTAACTCCGACCAACGTCCAGCTCACCCACGGTCAAGCACCATGTCTTCCGAGACAGCAATACTAACCACCACCTCTCAGAGCACTCGACAACGCATACACTTACACAATCGCTCATAGACAAGATTGCATACATCACCACCGACGTACCCACTCGCTAAACTACTCTATGCGCGGCATTTGTATCTACAACATCTCACCTACGCACAACCCTCATAGCAATGACCCAGGCATTCGGCGCCAGTCTTGGATGGACTTACCAGAAATCCGTAATATGTATTGCGACTCCTACGTTCAACTCCATGTTTCCCAACAACGTTTTAAATATATAACTGTAACTATCAGGAGAAGATCTGTGGATTTACGTAGCTTAACCATCCTCCTACCCGACAATCGATTCGTTCCGTGCAATCATTCATGGTTTAGTCTTGCACATTGCTATCTAATATCCAACAAATCATCGCCACTTTGATTTACTATAAGGAATCATCCTCTTATGCTCCGGGGTGGCAGCTCAGTGTCTTGGGAACACCACTTCCCACTTCGTGCAACAAGCCTCTCGTGTAATCGTAGATATCGTTTGGCAGCTCTGCAGTGTTGCGGAAGCAAATCCCATCCTCCGGAGCTCTATTCGCTACCTGCCTTGATTGAACGATTGCAGAACTGCGTCAGGGATTCTCATCGGCCAGCGTAAGTTGAGTAATCTGCGAATGCAAGATTTAACATATAATAGTAAGCAATAATTTCTTTATGAATCATTCAATTTCAGGTTGAAACTTGTGATAAGAGTCTTAAGGTTTATCCAATTTGTCGTACAGAGAACAATATTTGCATTCTCCGTGTCAATCCCCTGGGGATAATGTTTCGGTCTAGCTTCTAATACCTCTCTAGAACCACATGTCCGGGCAGCGAAATATATGATTTTGAGTACAAATTTTCCGCGCTGGTCTCGTAACCAATATTATAATTCAGAAGTTCGGTACCCCTTGAAAGGCTACTGTTCTCTTGCATTAATGTGCTACCGCTCGCTCGTTACTGACGGTCATCGTATGGAGTAGTAATGTTCTAACCGGCCTGTGTTTCCCCTTGTTCATGCCGCTTGGCCGCCACTTCCAGAAGGTCGCCTATGTTCGCTGTGTCATGCGTGTCGTGCTTATACACTGATCGTAGCATCACATAATCAGGAACCGCTCTTCCCGTTTGAGTGCGACTTGTCTGTGAGGCTTTAACACTGAAGCACATATGGGTGACAATTCCTAGCATCGCTAGCATATCTAATTATAGAGATAGTCGGTTATCTGCTCACCGGTCACATTTGCAAGCCCTACACAAAACACTTTGACCATTACCTGGCATGTCTATGATTCATGTGCTATACAACGGTCTGTATAAATGTCAGGGTGGTTCTTCAAACACATATTTCGATCTTCTTCCAATTTTCTGCTCTTAGTGGTTCTCTTGATTGATCTGCAACACTTGATGCATAGTGTCTCTATAAACTCGATCTCGACCCCGGGAGGAGATCTCAACATACAAAAATGAGCTCAGACTACGCGCACGTGTCAATAGATTGTAAGTGCAGATCACATTCTCACGAATACTGTAAATATAATTTCTACAGGAACCCAAGACCATCATGCGTTTAGTACTATTCGGTTCACACTCGCACCATTTACTCAACCTTCGACATAAATCGATATTTGGTGTTTTTTGACTGATCGGCAGGGGGCAGGGCACAGGAGGCGGGAAGCGCCAGGAAGCTGCGGGCGATACGTTTTCTCCTGCGCCGGGTTCATCTCTCGCTACCGGTCGCCGCCGACGCCCCCCGGCCACGCCCCGGCGCGCTTGCCGCGCCCGCGTCCCACGCTCGCACGCACGCACGCACGCTCGACGCGCCTCGCCGGCGTCTCGCGCAGCCGCCGCGCGCCACACTAGGCCCGAATCGCGACACGATTGGTCTCAATAGGAAACATTCTTCAATTGATCGATTGCTAGTGATGTCCAGTGCGTCGGTCAAGCTAATGCAGGGTCGGTTCAGGTGTCCGTTAGTGAGTAGCTCGCAATGTTTCCGGCTCTCTAGCGGCGCAGGCTGGATGGTCGTCTTTGCCCCTTTTGCTGGGATGACGCGATGGCGTCTGCTAGCCAGGAGTTCAAACCTAAACAGGTATCTCCCCACATCGGGGCTCACTCCCTTCAAGCGCGGCCAACTCTAAGTTCCGGACTCCGCAATCTACCGACATAGGGGGATAGCTACATTGCATCGTAGGTGTTAAGCTTTATTGGAATAGGGGTGATGATAGGACAAGGAAGGAGGTAGGGAACTTAATCCGCGCGCCGACCCATGGCGCCGTTTGATAGCCGGCTACTGCTCCGGCAAGCTGCCAGTGTGAGTTGATCTCTCGGAGAAATCACGGAAAAATAAACCTACGAGTTAGAGCAGCCTGGGCCTCTAGAACCTTCTCCAAAAGCAGTCGAAAATGTTATTCAAGTCGATCTAGGTGATCAAGTAGTGTCCGAGAAAATCCTGCCCTCCATCCGGGCCTGGAAACCTAAAAGACGCTCCCCTGGTGAGGACTGCAGTGACAATTAAGTATGACTGCTCCTTAAGCTCTCATTCTACGGCCGTACTCGTTTTATTGTAAAATCTTTGTGAGGCTTTTGAATGTTTCAGCTCTCAAAATCGCAGTGGTTTATGTAGCAGTCTGTAGGAGGACTTGACTCGTAATGAGAGACATGTTATTGTCATTAATCCTTATATACAGTGTTGATTACTGATTTGTAAGTTAAAGATTTACCAATAACAAAATACATAATTGTCAGTATCCTATTCAGGGATAACACTCTCAAAAATGTTTTTTAAAATATATTTAAATTTAATATCAGATGCGAGTCACGCTACGTAAAAGAGGCGTTAGGTACTATAAATAGCGGAGTGGAATTTATGTGACTTAATGATGGATATATAATTATCACTACGCTGGACTAAATATATAAAACGTATACAGAATATTTTAATTTAGTGTGGAATGTGAGAATAATTCGGTTCATAATCATCAAATACATTATCCACAGCTGTCAATTAATTATTCTGTAAAACATCTTGCATTCCTCAAGTTTTTCACTCCTTCATGATAGGGAGTGTATATGAGGTTCTGAGCATAATTTTTGAGGATAAAATATGAATTATAGTGTGTAAGTTGTTCATAGGATGAAGATCCTTCAAATCTTGCCTTCTGAAAAAACGTACCACCTTTTCAGCTTAAAGCGTAGAAAATTGTGAGAACTACATGATAAGGACAAATTCATGCAGAAATAGATCTTATGGTACCTTACAATAGTTCTTTGTCATAATATATCAACGTAATTTGGACTGCAAGCCTTTGATAAACACATCAGTGATCTCTCCGCGAGCGCATACGGGAGTACAATTCGCCGACGAAGCAAGCATGTGCGTATATACGCTCCGTGCAGTAGTCGGAACCACGATTGGAATTCTACAAATTTAACGACCTCGTGTCTATGGAACTACTTTTGTTTGAAAATATACAATTTCAAAGTGAATTCATTCCCAACAACGATTCATCATATCCGGGGCAGCGGAGCGAACTGCTCTCAAAGAGTTGACATTTCCACAATAACCTAGCATCATGTGATTTTGAGAAAGCCAACTATTCTATGTTCCGACGTCTGATATATTAAAATAAAACGTTTCATTAGACAAAACTACCAGGACCTATATATTTTCCATAAATTTTTCAGTTGCTGAAGAATCGTGAGGGAGACTTAACAATGGTTATTGTCATTTATTAAAAAGCAGTAACAATCGTTATAATTATAAATATCTTAAGTATTGGAGCTTACCCTAATAAATAGGATCGAATCCAATCGAAAAAATAAGCAAACAAAATTTACTATTTAATACCGTTTGATAAGGCACGAGAGCAGTTACATGCACCAGTATCTTATCTGTGTACCGCGTACACGTTAACTCTTCAAGACCGCCGCGCGTCCGTTCTCGAAGCTATGTTTGAATGACGGTCAGGATACATGCATATAATAGGCATACTCAACACTTGAACAAATGCTCCCCCGACGTAGAAGGATCAAAAGCCTAAATATACGCTGTATACGTAGGTTGCTTTCTGAGAAGTTCTAGCGAGACCGAGTGACTGCCCCCTGATCCGTGATTTTCCGAGTCGTTTCTTCTGTCAAGTCAGGCGGTTGGCCGGAGACAGTGGTCAGGCGAATGATGCCCCCCTAACACACAAACCATCCCACGACGGCGTATAACTATATTCGATAAACTCTCACCTAAGCATATCCATCTAGCCACTTACCACACCATCAAATCACCTTGTATACTTAACGCCACCGCCACATGACGGAGCGAAGTCTATATCAGGAGCTATCTAGACGCCTTGTGCCTCGACTGGGACGTCGTATGGCACCACTGGGTGTGTAGAGATACTCCTCTCGAAAACACATCTACTAACATCACCTCATTGGATATGTAATGTTTCAGTGCCGAGCCAGAAAATGCATGCCCTCTATCTGGATAAAAATTCACTATCAATAACGGCGACTAATGACCATCGCAGATTGCGTGAGACCGAAAACATTCTTTCCACTCAAAAAACTTTAACTTTTCGAAGTTTGACCCGCTTCTTCGGGTTTTGGCCCCGACTGTGCGCCGCGTAGGCCGCCACGTGCCGAGTGCCGAGAGCCGATCGCGCCCCGCCCGCCTGAAAGGAGACTTCCGGACGCTCGTTGCATAAGGAGTCTAAGACGCAGACTCGAGCCTGACACGCAGGAACGCGGCGAGTCTTATTCTGTCGGCCAGGTAAGTCCCGGAAGCCAGCTTAAAGATATCACCTGCGGCAAGATGATTAGTTGCTAACCGTGCATTGATGAAAGTTCCAGCAGTGATGAATATGGGCTTGGATCTTTCCAAAGAGCTCATCACACAGCCTTGCACCACTAGTTGTATCTCCGTTACAGGTAAGGAACCTGGCGTCGCTAAATCAGGAGAAATATAAGCAGTATGTAATCTGCGAATCGGAGTGAAAGCCCGGCGCCGACCTACACGCTACGGCTTTTCTTATAGTAGGTTCCCCTTTCAGGAATATCCCTCAATCGAAGCACATCAAGTCGTAGACAAGCTCTCTGAAGACTGCAGGCACTGTGCGCTGCGACGCTGTGTGAAGAGAGGGTAGGCGACTAACGGACAGCGAAGGAGAAGAAGACGGAAGAAGACGAAGAAGCACGAAGCAGAGACGACAGAAGACGACAGAAGACCGATGAAGACGAAGAAACGCATGAGGGCACGAGAAGCGAAGAGAAGACGGCAAGAAAGACGAAGCGGAATAAGACGAAGAGACGAGAAGAGCGAAGCGTAGAGACGTGCGAAGACGATAGAAAGAACGCAATAAGACGCAAGAGACGAAGAACGACGAAGAGACGAAGAAGAACCGAATCAGAAGACGAGGAAGACTCAAGAAGAAACGAAGAAGCACGAAGAAGACGAAGAAGACGAGGCAGACGAAGAAAGACGAACGACACGAAAAGACGCAAGAAGACGAAGACGACGAAGAGAGACGAAGAAGACGAAGAAGACGAAGAGACGAAGGAAGACGAAGAAGACGAGAAGACGAAGAGAGACGAGAGAGACGAAGAAGACCGAATAGAAGACGAAGAAGAACGAAGAAGACGAAGAACGACGAAAGAAGTACGAAAGCAGACGGTAAGAAGACCGACAGAAGACCGTCAAGTAATAGTACGAAGAAGAACGGAGAAGAACGCAGAGACAGACGAAGAAGACGAAGCAAGACGAAGAAGGCACGAAAAGACGAAGCAAGCGAAGAAACGTAGGAAGTGAGGGAGTGGACAAAGAAGCGTGATTCCGTGCCCGGTTTAGTGTAGGCTACTCGCTCCGTCATCCATACCAAATATTGATGGAAAATACTCACAGAAACCTTCGATCAGAGCCCGCGCGGTCCATTGTAACTGAACCGGTCACAGTGCAGAAATGGTGGTGTGTTCACATTTCTGTATTTCTGAACTCCTTTATAATGCGTTTTAGCTTTATGTTTCACTTGCGCTCAACAGAATACTGTTTCTTTTAACTTATACTTTACCGTTCAATCATCAAATGAACAGCAAAATTCTTTACGCACACAGAAAATATTTTATTATTATTATTCATTATTATTATTATTATTATTATTATTATTATTATTATTACTCCTATTATTTTCATTATTATTATTATTATCTTATTATTTATTAATTATTCATACTACTCTCTTGTTGCAAATCGCTTTTTTCTGTCCGCCTGTACAGACACGCAATGATGTACCCTTCTGCATTGGACTCGTTCAGTTCTTCCCTCCAGACAAAGGCTGAATTCGCTTCTAATAGATGGTAGTGACAGGTGTCAAAAACTCCCCGCTGCTGAACTCGACTGGAACTATACAATTCACCCGGTGCGCAAGTGTGCGTGCACATTACTGACTCTGGAGCCTCTCCACTCCGATTTTTTTCGGTCGCAACCTGGTCCTATGTCATTCATTACTAATAGCTCAGTCGTCATTATTACAGATCTAGGAGATTTCTTTCGTAACTCTCAAATTTGTTATCAATATTTCTGCGAACAAAACTCATTTCTCTCGAATCGCTTTTCACCAGTTGTTTAAACTTTTCTTCCAGGTGCTTTGCTGCCTGTCACTCTGTTCTGAACCAGAGCATTTTAAGATTTCAATTGTATGTAGTAATATCTTGGCCTGTGTGACAGCCGTGAACAGAGTCAGGGCCTACCGGCGCGACCGCTCCGTGTGCCCTCCCGGCGACTGTGTCATATGGGGGTACGTGTGGGTTAGCAGCGCTAAACATTCCCACGCCTTCATTCCGGCTCTCCTCCCAACATTGAGAATGAATTTTCTTAATCGTCACACGAGTAACTACTCTTTGAGACAATTGCAAGAAACGACACACACTCTCATACTTTGCACTTCCGGGAATCGAACTCGGGCCCGGTCCTGGGAACTGAACGTGAGCAACCAGCTCACAAGAACAATCCAGAGGATTAGCCTTGCATTTCGCACCAACATTGAACACACACACAGAGTGTTCTGTCAACGTTTATGATCAACTAAAGAGTCCTTTAAGATCCGATCGGTTGGCTTGCTGTACGAACCCCAACTGCGTAATTATTTATTTAAAGACTCCTATAGAATAACTAAACGCCACAATCAGATTGCATTGAGAATGCGCAGAAGCGTTGGCCTTCATCTAATCCTCTTAAATTTCAACACAATCAAAGATACGCACTTTTTCGCGAACATCTCTCGCTTGGTGTGTGGCTCAAGAGATTGTTAAATTAATGTCTGAAGTCCTTGGTAGGATTAGAAAGTCTGCAAGTGATTGCAATATTACAATATTACATAACCTTCTAGCAATATCCGAGAAAAAATATATGTATGTGTCACCTCTCGTTTGAACACTTTCTAATATAAGGGGTAACAGGAATTACTGCATTACTCCGACACTCAACAGAGAACCTTCTGGGTTCTAGAGAACTCGCTTTCTTGCGTATACTAATAACATCTTCTTATGTAAATTTCATTAACAGTTCAAACTACTTTGTCCTAAACCCAGCGCGTAACTTTTCGCCTGCTACTTTCCAGGCCCAAAATTACGACGTACCGGAAGAAAGTATCACACATTATCTTCTACAAATGTTACATGACCTTATTTCAAAAATCTATTTTTAATAATTCAGATTTCATTAAGGGGGAAACATCCTCTCTTTTAATATTTTCTCTTGTAGCAGAAGACTCCGAAAACATGGAACATCGCAATTTCGAAAAATCAGGTTTTCAATGTAACGCGAGACTGCACTATTCTCTTAAAACGTTCCTTCACACTATCCAAAAATTAATCAAAATCGATGGCAGCCATATTTTTAGACACATTTGGAAATACCCCAGGACCGGTCATGTAATTACCCCCCTTGAAATTAAAAAATAATTATTTATAAGGTGATATTGCGAAAATATCTATTATTATAAATTATAGCAGTTCACTCTGCTCTTTTATTTTCATATTTTTCATTATATGTTTGTCACTCTCTCCAATTAAAATATATAGAGTATTCTTCTACGCAATGAATTCATTGTAATTGCTAACACTTTTAGCATTTGACAATGGCGCAAAACAATCTGAAAATCATCCTTTGAAAAAGTTTAAAACATGTTGCATCGTTACACACGAGCGTAGCTCACACCTATTAAATTACAACTTGATGTACACGGTGTAGATATGTATATTGCGTGAATTAAAAAAACAATATTGGCATACAATTTAACAGAATTACACAAACCTTCGTGCCTTGCGGTCGGACTGACATTTGTGATGTCAGTCGATATAACGAGTTAATTATGAATGAATCATTTCAAAACGCAGCGTAACTGGAAAGGTCAAATATACACACGTATTTACCTCGGGTATATTTTTTAATACAGAAAGGCAAAACTGGGCCAATATTCAGTTTAAATTACTCGAGTTGTTTTTCGTTGTCTTTTTTTACTTTAGAGAATTTTTCATAGAACTTTGTGTTAATTTCAACTGTTTACGATATAGATAAAACCCGCATGTTAGAGATAAAATGTAATAATGATACAGAAAATGTTGGTGACGTGGATGATTGTATTTGTGTGAAGTGTTTATCTCTTTAAACTCGGTTTTATGAATATTTTCTAATCGTAATTACCGTCCTCTAATTCATGCTCTCCATCTCACTCGGATGATTATACTCTCTTACAACAAATCTTCGTTAACACAATGATTTCCAAAGGACCAAAATAACTCAAAGTGCTAGTCTCTACAAATCCATTATTAGTCAACGTCATCGTTATTCTCAGAATTCTATTGCGCACGAGTTAGCTCTCACGCCACTGTGGCATATTAACCGATTGTCAATATCTAGAGCACTCTCCCGTTGATCATCTTCTATTTGCGGAGTGTTGGCAAGTTTCAGCGTTATTCACCTACTTGTTTGTTTGACTTGCTGCGTCTTTAACCCATGGTTGAGGCCTCTATGTTTGCACAATAAAGGCCAGATGGCTCAGTTTTTTTGCTCTGATTCTCAAGTGTGACCATAAGCCAAATCCGTAGCAGACACTTTCCAGTAGCAAGCGGATGCAATTGTTCTGTCTTACAAAATATTTTACAGTAGACTGAACAATCTCAGCGTGCCTCCTCGATAACACCACGCATGAAACGGCCAGACTCATCAACAAGATACCTAGAGACGTAGTCCATCTCCGTGCCATAACGACCGCAATGACCCTGCAGCTAAGTGCGTCCTTGATGTCTGCGAGATACGTACGCCATGGAGTACTAATAATTACCTCTCATTTATTTAATAGGTAGTGTATTAGCCAAAAAATTACGGCTTTACTTCTGATCCTATGTGCCGGCCGACGGCCCCGTATAAGCCTACTACACATTACACTCTCCCCTTTGCGCTTTCTAATCTTTCGATAATTCTCGCGTACTCTCCCCAAATGTCTACTCCCTTCGCATCAAAGTGCCGCCGGAAAACGAGCACTCATTAAGGTACGACGTGGCACTACAATAATGACCCATGTTAGTTGCACCCATTCAGGCCACCCGTTGGCAAGCGTTCCTCGCACGATTGAGAACGCGGAGATGATATTCGCCGCGAGAGACATTGACTTGCTGTTACACGACAACGCGCATCTCATTTCCGCCCCCATTGCTCTTACAAAGTATTGAGGCGATAAGAGGCATCCC
Source organism: Gryllus bimaculatus (assembly GCA_017312745.1). Taxonomy (NCBI): domain Eukaryota; kingdom Metazoa; phylum Arthropoda; class Insecta; order Orthoptera; family Gryllidae; genus Gryllus; species Gryllus bimaculatus. Next base: position 3,796,537 of record BOPP01000098.1, read on the forward strand.
GCAATATA
>BOPP01000098.1:3800630-3836452 GCA_017312745.1 Gryllus bimaculatus
CTCGCCCTCGCCCTCGCCCTCGCCCTCGCCCTCGCCCTCGCCCTCGCCCTCGCCCTCGCCCTCGCCACGTTGCCACCGCAACCGCCTTCTGAATCCCGCCCCAGCCACCGTTCCCGCAATAGCCCTCTCAACGCTGTCGTTGTTCCTCGGTACCTGATTTCCGCACAGCCACTCAACGCAAGAGCCTTCGCCTGCAGGTAGCCCGTAGCTATTCGTCAAGAGGTGGACTTTGGGATTGATCTCCACTCGTGGTTGGGGCACTCGAGTCACGCGGGTGGCATTTCGAGAAGCTCAGAGGCCCTCAAGAGACGGCTGATAGCTCTTCTCCATGGACGTCAATGAGAATAATGTTTCTTCAATGAACGGGCGACAAGACGTCGGATCGGCCTGGAGGATTGCAAGCGTCCAGCCACGTACTGAGTTCCTTGGCCGCACCCACGTCGTTCGTGTGAAAGTGTGGTCGAGGGACAGTGGGAAGAAACGGGCAGAAGACCTTCGTGGCCTCCGGTTTTTAGCGCCACCTTTAGTGTAACTTAAACAGGCACATTGTATAACCAACAGCTGTAGGCCTAAACCATCTCAACCGGTATGAAGAATGCACTCTGCTATAACAATCGCTCTACCTTTCGCAGTTCTCTCCGCTGACTCTCGCTGTCACTCGTTCTTCAGTCCAACACTGTCTACCCTCCAACCCACCTGTCAACCCTCAAACACTCTCACCGGGAGAGATGGCTCAGGGCATCATCTGATGTCACTGCAGTTCCTCTGACCGGAAGGTCCTAGATTCGAGTTCCGACGGTGGCAGGATTTTCGACACTAGCTTGTCAGATACGTCGATTATTTTCGCTGTCTGGAGAAGTCTAGCGGCCGGCTGCTCTTATCGGTAGTTTTCCGTGGTTTGTCCGATACACACCAGGTGAATACCGGAGCAGTATCCTATCAAATGGGCCACGGACCGCGCGCAATCTTTCCTACCTCTTCCTTGTCCTGTCCTCTCCCGTTACATACTCACTTACACTAACACGCACTACACAAGCACACATGCCTTGGAGACTTAGAGAAGGGAATTTCTCTTTCTCAAGCGTCTGGCGACTGAAGTGTGGAATCTCGAGTCCTTATACGCCCTCTCAAGACGACGACTGGGATAAGAACACACTCTTTGCATGCTAAAGCGAAATATCTCGTCTCACTAAGCGAAATGTTTCATAAGAGATTGCCTAACGTCACAGCTTCTCTTCGTAGTAGAATTTCATTCCTTCCCAATTCCTTTCATTCCTTTCATCTTTATTTCTAATATTTAAGAACGGAAAATATGTTTTGTAGACATTTAAATGATAATGCTCTAAGTTTATATTTAGGTTTCGCTTATACCAAATAACAATTAACTGAAATGAAGAAACGAAAATAAAAGTAGAAATAATCGCAAACTGACACATTTTATTAAATTAAATTAAGTTAAATTACATGTACAAGATTATAAAGAAATATTAATGCTGCTTGATTTGTCTTGCTCTTTATTAATGAATATTATGTTTACTACATCTTTTGCAACCAGTTTCTCTGCCTGCTAAAGAGAAAGTTGGGCTTATTGTAAAGCATATTTTAACGAGAAAGAAAAGTTATGATGGAGTAACATTTTATGTACAGTAGTTGGTGTGCAATACTGCTGCACTACCAGTCATTTGTAAGAGAAGATGGACTATGCAATGAGGCAGCGCAACAAGTGATGTTTTAAACTATACTGCAGTGTGTTAAGAGAACCGATATATAGAAAGAGATCCAAGAATCCACAGACGTTCTAAAAATGTTCATGCATTATGATTACGGGTCATATCTTCGTAGAAAACGTCAACTATCTAACTGGGAACTACTTTAGGAATCTTCGGTGCTTTATAAAAAGAGCAAGGTTTATACAAAATTTAAATATATATTAAAAATATGATGAAATAACGCCATCAGCACTACTAAAATGAGTTGAAAAGATAAGATATACATTTATGCATAGGCATGTTTCACCAAGAAACGCTCGTTTTAGTTTCAATTCACAAATTATGTACATGTTTCGTACTATCAATTTATAATATGTGAACTCTACAACCAGTATTCACAATCATTTGTCAACATTCATTCTCGGATCTGTTTTTATAACACTATTTTATCTAGAAGACTAGAAATCTAATATTAATAAGCGAATGTCAGTAGTCAAATTGTCATAACTTTATCAGCGTCTACAAACTCAGTCTTTTAGTCTATTGTTGTTCTCACTGCATTACTTGCACAATAATATCAATTAAGTAAAATGACTTTAAAAAAACGTGCACAATAAAAGTACTTCTTTATTAATGAAAAGGCTCATACGATAAGTTCTCATCTTCGGCCTAACTATTTAATTACATCAGTACAAGATTTAAGTAGGAAGAGGGAATATCAAACTGCACGTTTACATCACATAAACGCTTTAGAATTCCGATAATGTGCTCTAAAATGAAAAAAAAATTGTAAAATAAAATATCCCTAGACATAGATGCTTAGAATTTATTGTCCACCCACTCCAACTCCAACCCTACCTCGTTCTAAATGGCAGTGCTCACTGCGGTAATCATTCTCGCTTTCATATGCCGGGAAGCACGGCGAAAAGAAATAGCACGTACTCGCTCGCGACCGACTCTTGACCCAGATGTCTCGCTTCCAAGATTTCTACCGGAACGGGGACCGCGTGTTTGCGGGGCCGGCTTCGGCGGCGGCGGCGGCGGCGGCGCGCTCCGCTGAATAGCGTTGGCCGGATACCGCCAAGTGGCTCCAGGAGGGGAGAGGCCGGAGAGAGAAAACTCACTTCCTCTTATTGTGTGCACAGCCACTGTTGACGCCTGTGGCGCACAAATAACAGAGGGCAAACAGCGGGGAACAGGCGAGCACCGATCGACAGCGCTTCTCTGCCGGAACACGTGTTTGGGGCTGCCACGTGCACGCGGGAAGCCAATCGGCTACCAAGGGCCAGGCAGCTGCCATTTGCCCTTTTTTTACGCTCTTACTTATACACTCACATACATACCTCTATAATTGATTTTTCATTAGTAATAATAAAAAAATCGTTAAAAAACGTAATTATATTATTACCGTTTAATTTTTAAATACGTTTATTTAGCGAGCACTGTATACGGACAGAATTTCTAGACATTCTTCAAAATATTTATAAATAAGTTAGTGCTCAATAAGAAATGTTCATGAGCAGTTTTGAACTTATGCTAGTTTCATGTTTCGCGAACACTTGGGAAGCTTTGGAGGGCCAAAAGTATCAGTCACGTGTCATTCTAATATTATAGTCAGAATACGGCAATCTATAATTTTAAGTTAGGTTTTAAAGAACATTAGGTTTTAGGAGATTATCGTGGCATGAAAAAGTCGAAAATATCGCTTGATCATAAATGACCGATAAGCACATAATAATAATAATAATAATAATAATAATAATAATAATAATAATAATAATAATAATAATAATCTTAAAATTTCATAGACATTAAATATTACATCGCATCTTACATTCTTTCTTCAGAAATGCAGTTTGTAGTGACGATTCCTTTACTGTTTACATGCAGTTATGTCTACGGACCTAACCTGAATTAACACTCCATGTTTTACCTAGGGAGGTGGCGGTGACCTTTCCCCTTTGAATGTCGTAATCCGGCACCGACCTACTCGACGGCTTGCGGAGGTTTTTTTCCAACCAGGTGTCTCCCGACAGGGCATCACCCCTGGCTGGACAAACTCACGGGACTGGTCTCCTAAAATGTGTGGTAGTGTAGTGCACGTAAGTATGTGTAAATAAGAGGGTGAAGATAGGACATCGAAGAGGAAGTAAATATCGCACAAAGTACAATGCCCGTTTTTTAGGGTACTGCTCCGACATTCGCTGGACGTCGATCGGAGAAACCACGGAAAACTACCGATCAGAGCATCCGGCCGCTAGAACTCACCTACAGACAGTGGCTGAACTCGACCAAGCAACGTACCTAGTCGAAACTCCTGCTACCGTGGGTACTCAAACCGTAGAACTTTCCAATCAGAGGCAACGCAGTGCCATCAACTGACGCTCTGAGACCCCGGCGAATTCCTATGAGAGCACATGTTCGGATGACATGTAAGGAGCGTGTGAAAATCCGTTCAATCTCGTAGTGTCGGGAGAGAGAGAAAAAAAATCGCACGCACCCGTCTAGCGCAGACGCACGTGTCCTTGTACGGCGCACTCTGCAGGAGAACTTTCACTTCGACCTTGAAGGCGCGCAGCAGCCGCGGGCAGAGCGCGGTGGGAAAGTCTCTCACGGTGGACGCGCCATGCATGCAAATGACCAGGAAGGAGCGGCGGCGGGCCTGCAGGCGGCGCGATCTGGATGGCAGCGCCACGCGGAACGCACGGTATGCTCCGAATAATATTTCAGCTGGGGGTGGGGTTGATTCGTACTCGGGCGATAGACATGTGGTCGTGGCAGATGTGCAGCAGTGGCAAGAAACTAATCGTAATGAGAGTTCACAACAATAGACGACAGAATCGCACACACACACGCACACACGCATACACACGCGCGCACGCGCACACACGCGCACACACTCACGCACGCACACGCACCCACTCACGCACGCGCACCAACACACAGGCACACACACGATGCATAACCGAACAAATAAAGGGGCCAAATGACGCTCTTCCATTTTCAGTGGCGTCGTGTTGTAAGATTTAATTGTCTTTCTTAATAAGCATCGGCAACTCTGCCGTGATATCATTACAATTTGAAACCTCTGATTGGATAACGGAACCTCCGCTTCCCTGTCCGTCGCTACTTGTCACGTAGAGAGCAATATTATTGAGACAATAGGAGCATTTCGTCCGATGGATAGTCGCAGCATGACGGCAGAAACGTTGGAACTTAAATACCGACTCCCGCCGCGGAAGCCTACGCTTTCGCACAGAAAGAGACGCAGATCGGCTGAGCTGGCTCGGAGGTAGCACAACTGTTGTGACTGCAGCGACCCCGATCAGAAAGTCCTAAGGTTCGATCCCCTACGTTAGCGGATATTTTACACTAGCGAGGTCGGATTCAGTCTTTGTTTGGATTCAAGCGGGCGGCGATGTCATACTTGTACGAGTAGCTCATTAAAGGCTTGTCTCCAAAATTTCCAATTTTATTCTGGACCTTATATTATCACACGCACGACCTGAACAAATACGTGTGAAATAAGAAACGAATGTGACAAAAGAGGGTTAACACAATTGGCAATCTTTGAAACAATATACAAATTTAAATGCTGTAAAAAGATAGAGGTGTAATTGACGAAAACTGTAATGTTAAGCCTTATTAAGTTGCTAGCCGTTTTGTGACAAAGTGTTCACACTGTGTACAGTCCCCTTTACAACTCACATGATTTTCCAAAACTACAACAATCTCGACTATTTATACTTAAATGCTTCATAACTCGATAAATATGTTCAATTTGTTTGATGTGCCGTCCATTTGTCTTGATGAATTGTAGAAATCCATTATATATTCTTTGTTTTCGTCGCTGAAACGAATCATAGTTGTGAAGTTGATAAGAACAAATAGCGAATTTAACTTTATCTAATTCAACATTAATATTCTTTCGTGAAATTAACTAACAAATAGTGGCAAGTGAGCCAATCTTCACCTCTTTTGCTGAATATTCACAAGGTACTTCCTGTTTATTACTTTTCTTCGATGATTTAAGTTGCGATATGCAGACGGTGTATGCTCAGTAGTCTCGTGGTAAATGTCACACAAGCGGTGTCGAGTTCGGGATTTCCAGTCTTTTCAATACCTGGAATTGAGTAATTAAAAGCGTATCTGTAGTAAATATCACCGGAAATACGGGAGATAAATGGAAACTTAACAATGCCAACGTGTTAAGAGGAAATATCAAATAACTTGTGACAGTAATGTACAAGCAGAGAACTGCCGCGACTAATTGAGGGTTAATTGTTTCTATTGTTTGCAACACCCACTTATGTGTCTTCTTGCGAATTCAGTCAGTTTTTGTACAGCAGAATTGACGGCAAGGTCACTCGTTCAGTTATAGTTATGCTGTTACATAACCGCATGCGAGTACACACACGCACAGTTATCTGAATTTCACGAAGTTCACAAGTTCATGCAAAATTACACTTATATAACTTTCCTGGAGCGCCAGACGTATACTTAACTGTCATTTATCTCAGCTGCAGGGATACACCCAAGTTCTCTCATAATTACACAGTTATATATATTACCCGGGATCAACTACATTCAGTTATCATGGCGCACTTATACAGGTTTCGTCGCACATCACATCAGTGCCATTCTGGAATATTGTTTTCTTATCTTGTCCATCATGGTTCATCTTTGCTCGGATAATTGTTTCAACTAATGAACTTATCAAGGTATTTCAAGCACTGTAACTTCAATTCGAAAGCCACGTGAATAGTGAGAAGCTTGTTCAGACAATTCAGTTAAAGCACGAAATTCGATATGCACGTATCCCCACCTCCCCGATGTTTGAAAGGACCCAGCAAAAATCCTTTAGTTCATTTTCTTTGGCAATGACCGTCAGTATACGAGCACTATGTGAAAAACGTCGTTGGCTTTATTCTTGGCGGCACACTTTTGAAACTCTAGCTAATAGACGTTTATAGCGTTAGCTTTCTCTCCCTCCGTTTCTTCACCATCTCAGTAAATCAACATGGATGGAAGTGTGTGCGTCGGAGATATACTGAATCAAAATGACAAAAAGAAAAAGTTTGAAAGACAGTAATTTTACCAGAATCTGAACAGAATGGCTCTGCCATGTACACCAAATGGGATGCTCCGTTATTTGGATGCAGGAAATGCATGAAGATGGTAGATCTAGACTGCTTTTCACGTTGCAAAGGCACAATGGGTCTAATGGAGAATCGTTGCCGCCGCAAAACGAACGCTTGCCCGCTCGCCCGAGAATCGTCAAAATCACGGCTACCTTTCTCAATACATGAATATAATAGCTTTATTTTATTATTATTATTATTATTATTATTATTATTATTATTATTATTATTATTATTATTATTATCAACAAAACACTATGGCCAACATTTATCCAACTTTAATCTTAGAACATTTTGTTCCTTTTCTCATTTCTAATCTGTCGCATTTCTCTTAGATATAAATATTGACACGTTGTTATTTAATTCCTATCATTCTTTTTCGCATTACAAATTCAAATTCAATTTTTTATAAATAAGCGATAAAATATAGAATACTTACAATTTGGTCAATGACTATCATGAACTTCTTTTATTACACAGACGATTCTTGCAGGAATATTTTAAAATAATTTGAGACGTGCCGTATGTACAAAATCGTCATACTTCATTTCCCTACTTCAGTCCAATTAACTTTATTTTTCTACGGGTCGGTATTTTTCCATTCTCATTGTTCGTTTTGATTCTAAAGAGGGAATAACTGCTTTCGCTTGTTGCTTTGCAAATTACATTCAAACGGTTTACTCCGTTTTTGGACGTTTTCTTTTAAGTTCTCGAATATTTTGATTTTTTACCACTTTAAATTATTTTATCATTCTTCCGTGCGATCCACATTGATCTCTTAAAATTGATCTAAATTACGTATATACTTCTCTTTACCCCTGCACGTTCACCATCATCACTCAAATCCACCAGCAAAAATCGACTGACCAGAATACTCAGCAAGATAAAATTTTCGAAAGGGCTTCTTGTGATAATTCCAGTATTCATTTGGATGGTTCCTTCCGCTGATGACAATCATATAAACAAACACATCCTACAGCCCTACAGGTAAACATCCTGCATCTTTGCCTTGTCTTTATGTCGCGTCTCCAGTGGAACCTTACGCCGCGCGCGTTTCGACCTCAAAACAAACATCAAATGCACACAAGCAATGGATCCAAGCACCTTCGGGAGATGATAGCAAATAATGTCATCATTTTATCCAAAATGTTGACGCTGAACGTTTTTAATTGAACTTCAAAAACGAAAATATCCCAAATAGATTTTTCCCATAATAATTCAACCAATGTTTGTTAGGTTTTAACAGTTTGAATAAGAAAGTGTTAAAAACGTCAATTCTGCATAAATCCAGCGTTTTCATTATTTTATTTAAAAAGCAACTGTATGAGACATTTTTCATTATGAACATCGTGTTCGTCGTAGTTTTCTTTACAATACCATATTTCTTCTTCTTTCTTGTGCATCAAACGATTTGGCAACAGTGCACGAGATTTTTCCGAAACAATAACATAGTCCATAAGAGCCCATTGAGCCTTCACGACATGAAAATGAGTATAGAAGAGGCGGATAGAGCAGTCCGTCGTCTCGGAACGGTCGTGTGATTCGTAATCGTAGTGAAATAATGACAAAGACAATAATATTAATCTGGTTAAAATTATTGGCTATTCTCCCAGGTAATTCAAAGACTGGTTCAAGAAATTATTTGGAGCAGCCCACATTTTTCGAAAAGTATTGTAGATGCCCCGATGGTCCGTAAATCTGCTCCTTAGGAAGCTGGTTTCAACCCGGAGTTTATAATCATCTACTCATAACATCCTTAGACGTGAGTTAGAAAATAACAATAATAACAATAATAACAATAATAACAACAATAATAATCATAATCATAATAATAATAATTATAATTATAATAGTAGTAACTGCTGAACAAAACCACACAAAATGATTCTTTTCAAAAAGTAGCACGCACACTGCTCAAGAATAACAAATAAAATAATCTGGTATATCATTGCAATATATGAAATATATAAACAGAAACGTTAACATTAACAAAGAAGACTATTGAAGTCACTGGAATCTCCATCACGGCTGCTAACGACAGGACAGAATTGCAGTTTACAGGGTTGAAACACTGACTTGCAGCAAACTTTGATGGCCACTTTTCATGGCTATGCTTAAAGAATTAACACTCCTATATTTCACAATATAAGTGGCTTAACATAAATGACATGACTCATACTTAAATAGAGCTCGATGGCAATGAAAATGCAAAAGGATATAGATAAAAATATCTTAAAAATGATGGGGAGAGTAAAACTCGTTATTAGAGCTGCCTTTAATATAATTTGTATGTTGCAGAATTATAGGAATTCCAATGGATTGCTTCAGGTTGTAGAAAGCTAGGGAACCTATCGCAAACTTCATGTTCAGAAAAAAGAAAACTAAATAAGTGTAATGTCCTCACCCGTGGATACAATAAAAAGTTCAAACTGAAGGTAAAACCTTAAAAATAGAAAGTCAAAAAAATAGAGTGTATATAATTTAAGGTGTTGCGTAGTGACAGTGTATCGAATCCCTCAACTGGATGATTGATTAATTGATGTTTTCAGGTACATCAACCGCAATGGTCATTATTCCTCTTAATGTACTGAATGTTTTCATCTCTGGAAGTGGCGGTGAGTGGCTGGTGAGATACGGCTGGGACCCAGTTCGATGGCGTCATCCGGCGCCAACCTGTACGTCGCCTTGCAGAAGATCCCTCTCCAGATACCTGCCCCAAACGCGTCTCCGCCTCAGTGAGAACAAGCTCTAAGCGACTAGTCGAGACAATACAAGCTGATGACTTCTTGGCTGTTCGGATGAAGTCGCGTCGGCTGAAAGGCCAATGTTTCGTCTGTCATGTCGCAGGCTTCCTCAGGGTAGTGACCAAGTGAGGAAGCCTGCGACATGATAGGCGAAACTTGGCGTCACCCGGACAGCCAAGAAGTCATGAACTCGAGCCGCGGAAGCTTACGTGTACAATACAAGCTGATGTCTTAGGTTTCCTCGGCCACAGTCATGATCTAGGCTGTCCAGAATGACGGTTATGACGGTTGAAACGTCAGCACGTCCGCTTTCGACGCAGCGTCATCCGGACAGTCCAGATCACAATACAAGCTCCCGACATGTGTGGTAGTGCAGTGCATGAAAGTGTAAGTATGTCTGTGGGAAACGAGAGGATTGACAAACGTAAGGAAAGAAATATCGCGCGAGGTTCGTGTCCCGTTTGTTAGGGTCTATTCCTGCATTCGCTTGGTATTAATCGGAGACACCACGTAAAATACAAAGCAAAGCATCCGACCGCTTTAATTGTTCCAGACAGCTAGGTCGAGTTCAGTCGCTGTCTGGAGGAGAATCCTAGCGGCTGACTACTCCGATCGGTAGTTTCCCGTTATTTCCCCTATCAATACCAGACGCAAGCCGGTATCAACCGGCCCTCGTACTGCACGCGAGCTTTGCTTCCTCTTCCTAGTCCTATCCTCACCCCTTACTTACACTCGCACTATGCTACCGCACTTGTCACCGCTAGGCCAATCGGGAGCTTGGAGTTTGCCCTGACTGGGGCAGTGCCTGGGGAGACACATGGTTGGGGAAAATCCTCGTAAGACGTAGGTTGACACTGGATCTCGCGAGGAAGATCACTTCCCGAGCAAAAACATGCACTGCACATATGGGACCAATGAGGTAAGCGGATTACGTGCCCGCATTCACTCATCAATCGATCAATTAATCGATCACTAAGCGCGTACTCACCAGGGTCTGCAGTACGTCGTCGGGCACGTTGCGCGAGGAGTTGCAGAGCGCGAAGGCCGACGAGTGCGAGAAGATTACGGGCGCCTTGCTCACTTGCAGGGCGTCCTTCATGGTGAGCACGGAGGCGTGCGACAGGTCCACCATCATGCCCAGGCGGTTCATCTCGCCCACCACCGCCTGCGAACCACGAGGCACAAAGCGTCAGCGTGGGCGCAAATGCTAACTCAGTGAAGCCGACGCACATGTTAGAGATTTTCATATTCTTTCAAAAATTCCTTTCCGATTTCAATAACTTTTTAGTACTTATTTTATTTATGTAAAGTGGCTTTACAAATATTTGAGGTCATTAGCGATCAACATTATTTGATGGAGATGTAACAACATTTTTTAATACTTACTGCCGAACATATGGTACAATATTTAATTAAAATAATTTGTTCAAAGCAAAAAAATGAGAATTTGAAACATTGCCAATAAGTTCTATAATTTTTTCAAATCCTTGTATCAAATTTACCGTAGAATAATTAACCGCAAACAATTTTAGTTGAATAGAAAAATCAAAACTTTGATCACATTCTATCGATTGTTTTGTCCAATCGATCATTTCTTTTTTATATTTTAACACTGATTTAAAACCTTCAATTGAATGAAGCATTTCATAGATATCTTGTGTAGCTGTTTCTTAGGGAACCACCTGAAAAATCGTTCTGGACAAATATAGATTTTTGGCGTGTATTCATAACGCCATATGAATTTACACTTAACGCCACACACTTAATCCCGCCGGTATTGGACGTTCGTGCTTTCTACCGTAATTAGAGATTATGAAAAACAGTAAACGTTCGTGAGCGTTCTTTCCAGAACTCGCCAACAAAGTTATAGTATATTTTCATTTGTAGATTTTAAGATTATTTCGTCGCGAAGTGATTCTCTGTGGTCAAGCCAGATACTGCAGATCGAGCAAATTATCTGACTGCTCTGAAGATGAAGATTACCAGGACAAACACCACATTAGAAAACACGGTAAAAAGCTGACAAATAAATAAAATGCAACAGTTTAAGATTGAATGTTAGTAAGAGGCGTTAGATTTTCCCCTGAAATTAGAAAGAAATGCCAGATGGACACGCATTATATGAAAAAGATATTGTGCCACAACAACAAATATTAATGTGAGAAAAAGTATATCTAAATATTAAGTAATACTGTGTGTAATAAGAAATGTAATAAGTGAAATAATAGCAAAAAAAACAACAAATATATTTTTAAGTAGTGTATTAAGACATCTGATTTAATTATGAAATTTATACTGCCGGTGAACCTTTTAGCAGACAGAGAATTTAAGATTGTTGAGTTTTATAATTACAATTGTAATATTGTTGTTCTTCAGGTATATCAATGTGGTGTGCTTACCAAAGTAAAGTATATTTGGCCCACGCTATAACTAATAAATTATGAAATGAAAATTACATGACATAGTGTTTTAGAGCAATGGGCAAGAAATTTCCAATATCAAAATCTGAAACCTTCACATAGTTCAGGAAATAAGATAATTGACTCAAAGAGTCTAGAACGTGTCTTGGCCTGTTGGAAATAGCTGGGTAGTCAGTCATGTTTATATGTATTCAATATGTAACAATAGCAAACTGGGTTTTCAGGTAGATAAATAGCAGAACATTGTTTTTCATTACATCAATTTTTTATAAAAAATATATTTATATTTTAGTTAATCTAAAATTATAACAAACTGTGTAGTAACATTGAATTTTCTCCATTCTTTAACACTAATGAGGGAACAATACAGTTTCGAAATGTCAGCAAACTAATAGAAATTGTTTTTTTTTTACTCCACGCACATTACCATTACACATTAATCCAAGTATGCTCGTGAATTAAAGAAGAATCACAATAAATATTGTAAATTGTATTCTGCGCAATGAGAACGTGATGAATGAAATTAAAACTATTAAATTTTTTAACACTTTTAGTTTCTTCGTGTTGTTATTGTTTATTGTTAATTATTGTTTAATCGTAATAATAAAAACATTATTTCATTAACACTGATTTACTAAAACTATGGTAAAAATTAATCCTCAAACCACCTGTAAGCGCGTACCTCCGGTGAACCACGCTAACGGCTAAACCGTTCAGCTGCTTGTCTCTAAAATTTATATTCCCCAATCGATGTGGTTGATGTAGCGGCCTCTTAAATTTGAAACTGGTGTTTTAATTTTGGGGAGAACATTACATGAAGCCCTGAGTCATTTCCCAAATGAAGAAAATGGGTTCCGCCGCTTTCTATTAAATGTTGTTACTGGATAATGGGAAGGACGTTTATCAGAATAGTGCAGGTCCCATTTCCGTTGAAAACTCGGATTTTTCGAAAATTACAAAAAATCAAAATTTTTTTGGCATTTTCCTACAACTATAATTATGAAGATGGATATTTTCCCCTTAATATAATATGTTCTTTAAGGAAATGTTTTGAAATACAATTCTTCGAAGTTGGAGTAGTTTTCGCGTTTTTTGCGTGAAAGTATGTGCTGTTTTAGCACCACTCGTTTCCATTAAACATGCGTAAAAATTCCCTCCTTTAGGCGGCCCCCTGATATCGCAGCAAGCGACCAGACTCATTTCGTACATTGCACTCAATTAACCGGTCCCCTCCAGTGCTGAGTAGAGTAGTAGAGTAAGAAGCGGAAGATTGATGTATTTTCTTGCTCCGGGATGCATTGCCAAATTACTTAGAAAAAAGGCATCTTCAGTCACTTATCTGCCAGGAGGATTAATTTGTTTTACGTAACCAAGATGAAACCCGAGATTATTTTAATTAGTTTACGAAATAACAACGCGTTTGCATCGCGCAATCCGAAACATTCTCGTGAGGTTTGCTAACCCTTCTTTCACCTCCGTGAGAATTTTAAACCGACGTGAAAATCACTTTCGAACTCCTTCGTTGGACTGCTCTGCTCATTGCATTTTCAAATTTGGGATAACATTGGTTATTAGTTTTTTTCTATCGAAGTCTATCTAAGAATCCACGAAACAAGTTTTTCTATCAAAAAAGCGCCTTTTTTCGCTGCAGCTTTACGCTACTTTCTCTTTATTACGTAAGTAGTATACGAGAAAGTAAAAGTGACTGCCAATTTTGAAAATTTTTATAATGTACTAATTTTGTTAACATAACTGTAAAAAATTAAAAACTTCCGAGTCAAATTTGAAGTGTTTGATTTTCGGTCATATCAATCAGGGAATATTCATTTTGGTAAAATCCTGAGAACTTTTTAGGTCCTAGCGTTGTTGCCAAATATACAGGCTGGCACATGTTTTGAGAAAACAACTTTCAAGGTATCATGTGAGATGACACTTGTATCGATTCTGTACATAAATGTAGCTTCACTATTTGCGCTCGTTTTCTGGTGCTCAGTTGTGAATATAAGTATTTCAGTAATCGTATATTCTCGCGTCAATAAATCGATTTGTTCACGGAGAGCAGAGCGAGACATAAAATCAGATTTGCCTCCGCATATTACATGGAAGCGAATATTTTCTTATGAATTCTTGACAAAAATGCTCGTGATCACCTGTATTCATAATTGACCTTGTGTGTTAGGATAGGGATCCGAGAACGTCACACGCAGTTACTGGGCGTTTTTGACGTTCTAATATTCCTGTAATAGGGAAAGTACCTCTCTTTTTGGGTAAATGACCGCCATCTCAATCAGGATTTTGGCCCAGTTTCTCTGATTCATTCAGCGAATGCTTGGATGGTTCTTTGTTTTGCTTCTGGACGTAAATGTAACTTCACTATGGGAAAGTTTTGTTGAGCTCACCTTTTGCTAGTTGTAGTAGAACCGGGGATGTGGTTTGCTATTTTGCTAGACATTCTGTATAATAAAATGTGTTGTGCTTTTACAGATGCTAGTAATTTTTCTGTAACTCGGAACCGAAAATGTCTAGGTTTCAAATATTGCTACCTCCCTTTGTTGGTATTTCTAATTGGTAATTCAAGCATGTGTATTAAAGGGGAGGAAAAGTGATTCTGGAGCTTAAGAAAACGTGCGAAGATCATATTTCTCCTATACGTAATGTACACTCAATCATTTTTTTTTTTACTTTTTGACGAAAATAAATAAAATCAAATTAAAAATCACATCCAGGCGCTCCAAGGGACATTCACGGGACGTGCCTCCTCGACAGATCGTTAGACCTGTACCAGAGGGAGACTTCAGTGGAAGCTAAGATCGAAAATACGGGTGCGGGATTGCGGCCAACGCCCGTTTCCCCGTTATCACTCATTCACGATAAATGAAAAATCCAACCGCAGAGGGGATAAATTGCATAGGGTGTAAGGTGGGAAACTAATTGTCCTGATTGACAAGTAGCCTCACTTTCCCCTACGCGTCGAGCATTTACGAGGGCACTTAAGATCTTACGGTAAACCTGCATGTGCAGTCCAACACAATTTCTCTACAGGTCCCGAAGCTCTTCTCGTGCACTTCGTTTTCAGGTTTTGAGAGGTGACTCTCCGGTTGATATGGCAGGCGCATGCACACGGGTTCGATTTCTCGTTGCGGCATAGTAATCGCCTGATTATTGAACGATTACGTTCAGTATGCGATT
Organism: Gryllus bimaculatus; assembly: GCA_017312745.1. NCBI lineage: Eukaryota > Metazoa > Arthropoda > Insecta > Orthoptera > Gryllidae > Gryllus > Gryllus bimaculatus. The sequence continues at coordinate 3,815,834 of BOPP01000098.1, forward strand.
ATTATTAAATACAATTGAAAGTTGTATAGAAAGTCGATTTTAGTCGATTTTAGCCCTATTCTCTTTCTACTATACGTATAGTATATGCCCTCGACGATTAGTAACGGAAGAACAGTTCTCTGCGGATGATACGAATATTCTTCGCAATAAAGTAACCGTAAATAATTCAATATCAGATATTTCAAATTGGTTTTGTAATAACATATTAATAGTAAATGAAAAGAAAACTGTTTCAATTCAGTTCTCCATTTCAAATAAACAGCTCGACACCACTGAAAATGAACGGCGTGCCATTGACTGATATTAAGGTTACAATATTTTTAGGTCTTTCAATTCAGTCAAATCTTAAATTAAACGTCCATTTAAATTGAACATTAAATTAAGTTCTTTGTGCTATATTTTCATAATTCTTTCAAATTCAGTCAGCCTCTACACTGCTCGTTGTGTATATTTCGCGAATGTTTATTCCCGCAAGAGATATGGCATAATATTGTAGGGAAATACATCTTATAGCTCCCAGATTTTTATATTACCAAAACGATTTGTACGAATAATAAGCAAATCCCACCCACGTGATTATTGTAAGCCTTTGTTTATAAATCTAGGTATTTTACTATTACCTTGTCTCTTAATACATGAATCAGTGGTTTTAGTGAAAAAAGGACTAAGGGCGGGAATATATTTCAGTAAACGCCGTTGTCTATAACTACAACACTCGACGCAGTAATCATCAAGAAACAGTATCAACAGCTCACTACAAAAAGTTCACATATAATACAAGTACATCATTTTACAACACCTTCCAAAATGACATTAAACGATTAAATTCGAAGTTACATTTAAGTCCCAAGTAAAATCTTTTCTGCAGCACAATTGTTTCTATACAATTAGAGACTATACTGAGCATCGAAAGGAAAGTAATATTAATGTTTAAAATGGCATTTAATGATTATATCATTTGGATTGTATAATTGTAAAGAACCTGTAATAAGCATTGTACTTCAGCTTCTTGGTCAATGACCCCCATCTCGATCAGGTTTTCGTCTAGTTTCCCTGATCCTCTAGCAAATGCTGAGATGGCGCATTGTTTTGCTTCTGGACATAAATGTTACTTCAAATTAACTTCTCCCCATAGCACGTCATACACAGTTTTTAACTGTTTTTGACATAAATAAAAAAGTTTTCGCTCCGTGAAATCTCATAAGTTACGCAATTTGAAACGCCACTAATTCCCGTTTGGGTGAACGTCTGGGAACGCGGGTTACCAATTGCGCCGAGCACTTCGCCGATGGAATCAAAGGGATCGACTGACTGCGACATTACGAGAAAAAAAGACAACTAAACGGAGGATTACACCAATGGATATACGCTCAATATTGCTGTATATTGCTTTGGTTGTATAATGTTGTAAACTGTAATTTAGAAAATCAGTGACTAATAATGTATAGGAGGACTTTGCCTCACTAGGGATGATTAGGCTAGGAATAATAATAATAATAATAATAATAATAATAATAATAATAATAATAATATACGCTCAATGCCCCAAAATGGGTGGAGGGAAATGTTTCCAAAACGACGGAACGAAAAAAAAAAAAAGCTTCGAGTGACGAGGCCGATTAGGATAGGTACCGAAATATATATTGATATTTTTGTGGAACTCGTTGCGTTAATTTGGATAAATCTGTGCTGTGAATCTATAATTCTGCCTTTCTATTGTTGCGTTACTTCAATTTCATTTTGTTTTAACTCTCAATTTTTTGAATACTTACTTAATTTGCGTGAAATAAGGCAATGTCTTCAGTTTTGTCAAAATAGTGTACATTAGATGATTATAAGTAAGCATAATATGAATACGTGGAACTGTATAAATATTTTATTTAGTCACTTAAATTAAATCAATATATTTGACACTACACAATGTTTCTCCGGTTATTGTGCGTGTTAAAATCAATTTGTATATATGATTTTGTTTGTGATGTTTCTTCCCCTTAATGCAGTCACTCTTCGTCGCATTGAGATCGTTTATATGTTTTACAAAATTTTAATACACTTTTTTAAAACCAGTCTCAAAACACTTACATTGGTAGCCTAACAGGAGCAATAAAAACGTTACTTTTATAAAAGATTCAATGTCAAGAATAGAAATGCTTACATTTAAATTTAATGAATTTCTTCATGAAATAAATATTATCCATGGGGTTAACATAATCACAACCAATTATGATAAAAATAGGTGAAACATATTTTAAACAGACAGAATTATTGGGATAAATTCTTTAAGCAAAGAAATTTTACATATAAGGCTACATGACTACAACTCCAAAATTTATTTTTAGACAAGCTCTTAAAAACTTTACAAACACAAGGTACACCTTAATAGAACGACAATATAGGTAGTTAGAAATACAACTCTTTTGATGTAATTGTTTTAATTCAAATGAATTTCAGCCAGTAGGCTGCAAAAACTCTGATAGGCTGCCTTAACGATTTTTTGCCTTTTATGAGGAATCTGAAGTCAGTCCAGTCTGTGGGATTCTGAACACTAAAAAACACGCAGTTTCGCTTTCTGTACAATTTGACCAATGGACCTTCTGATTATGACATCCCTATATCACGCATCAAATGTAGTTTCGAATTGATAGTTTGCCATTACGTTTATATGGTCGCATATCTCGCTCTGCCTGATCACTCGTAGTAGCTTTCCGTGTCGAGTTCCAATTCCTGATATAATGGGCCATTATTTCTACCTTATCTAAGAGCTAAACATGACCCAGAGACTAATTAATCTATGCCTTTGAGTTGAACAAATGTGAAATGGCAAAGCATTTTCCCCCACGCGTGGAGTAACAAGAAAGATTTCTATTTACATATTACATTCCGAAGAAGATTATAAAAGTATTTTTTATTTTCTTCATATAACCTAATTACCTTAATATAAACTTGAAAGGATGATTTATAAGAAATTAAATGATTGTCTCTGGTGTAGGGATATAATGAGAAAGCTGGATTGGAAAGCAATTTCAATTGCATAATTCCGGAGAAAGTCTGAAAACATATAACATTTATAAAAAAAATTGTAAATGTTTAATGGTTTCAAAATATTGGTATTAAAATACAATCTATTTGACACCATTCGAAATTTTAAGTAAAGAATTATAAAATATTTTTTTAATTATACAAAAAAATAAAATACTATGGTTTGATGCGAAGCAGTATTATTTTTAAATGAATTTATTTCATTTCCCTATTCATGAACTCTTAGAAAATGCTGGTTCATTGACATGTGTGTACATATTTGTATCAATTGCAAGGAAATTCGAAAGCTCGCTGTTTTTTATGGAGAAATCCAGATATGAACAGCCTTTGTCAAAGGAACACGTCGTTGGAACTCATCGCCAAAGAATATTATTTTTCCACCCAACAGAACCTTACGCTTTTGGGTTGGAAACACGTTTTCATGTTTATCTTATAATATAATATTATGCAACCGTGACAAATAATTTGAGATAGTATGTGATGTTTTTATCTTGTATTATGTGATGTTTGAAAATTTCACCGGGCAGACAACACTGAATTGCCTTGTGCAATTTTTATCGCGGAGAATACTGTAGAATTATTACTTTAGAGTAAAAGTTATTAAGTACTAAATATTTAAAACTATATAAGTATTATTGAAGAATTTATAAAAGTACAGAATTATTATGTAGTTTATGCAATTAGTTTATAATATTAAGCTTTATTGTACGTGTTGAAAACGAGCGTTAGAACGCGTTTTCAAATTCGTACGACTGCAATAAAGCAACAGTATATACGGGTTGGATACGCTATATTTTGTATAACAGTATTATCAATTTATAAGAGAATCAAACTTAATTTTAGGAAACAACGTTTGTGTGACGTCCAGGGCATTTGACAACTGTGCGAGAAAACGGTGGTCGGCTGTTCGATTTACCTTTACTTCTCCACGATTCTCTCGCTGCGATCGGCCAAACGTGAGATGATACAATCATTCGTACCGTAAAATGCTGATACGTCATCATTTATGCCATAAAATTCCCCATTAGAAGGAATTTTTGAAACAGAAAAATATCGTTTATAATGCTGGTATACAAAAAAGTATTTATCTAAGTATTAAAAGTTCTAATGTTATTAGTAATAAAATATTTTTTGTAAGAAAATAAAGCTCCATCAGCTCGAGAAACAAGATTCTTAAGCATATTTATTTGTCTTTTCATTGTTTGTATTTGTTTATTTATTCCTTTGTCAGCTTGTTTAATACATTAATTCATCCACTTTGTTTATATATTGAAACCGCAATATTTAGGGCTTATTAATTTCAAACACAGTGCTTGTTTGGTATACGTTTCTTGGCAGAACATTACCGCTTTCCTCGGTGTTTTTCTTTATTATCAAAATCAGTCACGTCTTTTTGGATTTTTCTGTTCGATTTTAGAATTTATTTTTATTTCGAAATCTATTTTTATCTCATTTTAGATAACTTGCATTTCTTTAATTTTTTCAGTTTCGTGAAATTAAGTACTGGTCAGTTTTAGGTTTAGATTACTACTTGTTTTACGTGTGACGTTAGAGGGAGAAAAATTATATTTAGTGTCTAAAAGCAAAAAAAAAAAAAAAAAAAAAAAACAAACGGGGCGGTGCAGCAACGATCAGTTCTGTGGCGCTGTTTTGATTCAGCTGCTGAGATGAAGCCAAGCACTGAAGAGACGGCGGAGACGCCCAACTCCAGGAAATAAATAGTTGAAAAAAACGTCGGAAGATTTAGAATGTACTCCGCTTCTGAACGGCAGGTTTTTCCCCCTTCAGGTTTTTTTTTCCTAGGCCGTACCTTATGGTCTCTTTTCCGCGCTTTGATGCGCATGGAGACCATTTGGTGTGAATACCAGATTCGAAAGATTAGAACGCGAAAGGATGTAGGTATTATAATGGCTTAAAGGCCTTCGGCCTAGCCACATTGGATCAAGTAAGCTAATTTGTTTGTAATAATTACCTATTAAATAACATAAAATAAAAAAAGAAACTATTGATTAAATAAACAAAATCATATCAATGAGTTTCATGCCAAATTTACAATTTTTACCAATGTACAAACGCATTTAATAGTATTTCAATGCTATACATTCTAGTACAATGCTAAAGGGGATAAAATTACTTGGGAGTTAATCTTATTTACATAAATATTCTGGAATAATACATCTTCGAATCCGTGACATCCACTCGAATTCATGTCCTAAAGCCACAAGCATAAACTACTTCCCTCTTGAGTGCGAATATGAACTGAACGATGTCAATTCATCTCCGTCCCGCCTCGCATTTTTCCGTCTCCGCCGGAATTCATCCTACCTTTTCTGCCGAGAAGGAAACGACCCCGCACGATGAGAATTCTTTGCCCCCCCCCCTCCGCCCACGCGTCGACGCGAAGTATCCGAGGGGTTCGAGTTCTCGGGAAGAATGTGTCACGGAATCTCGCCCGCAATATTGAATTCCGACATCTTGCGTTGTAATCAGCTTTCGCTCCGCCGCTGACTCTCTAAAGCACCTCGCCGCTCTCCGGGGATAAGGCACTGAAAATTCGCCACAAGTCTATGAAGGCTTCCTAAGGTATGCCTTTTCTGCTGTAACAAGATTTTTATAATCTTCGAGAGAGCGATGCCATGTCAGAAGCGCTACGCGAAGACCGCTGCAAATCGTACTGGGAAGAATTTGAATGGAAATGTATCAAAGGCGAAAGGAATGCACCTGAATGAGAATATACTGCAAATATTTTTGGCTGTATGACCAAATATGGTTTCAATTATCAACGCAGAAACTATGATAAAATCTAACGTAATTTCAAATCTCTGTGTCAATAATTTTGTTTTCCGGTTTTTAGAAATGCCTAAATGAACAATTGTAAAATTTCATGAGCACAATAGGACACTTTGAAATATGAACCTTATGGTTCATAGTCCAAAAATGATTAACATAATTTTTACATAACCTTTGTTCGTCAAACCCTCCGAACATTACCATTCTTTTATCTCTTTCACTAAAGGCTTTCATCCAGCGAACTCTTTAGACCTCCATGCCTTCTTTAATTATAAATGCGAGAAAGACGTAGGCTGTTAGGCCAACTTTTCCGTTGGCTCCCTTAATCCGAAAATGTACAGTCTGTGGAAATGGTCGATAGAACAGGTCGACAACAGAGCTTAACGAGTATGATTTGATATGTTTTTCACCTATATGTTTTTCACTTGCATTGCACAGTTCATCACGATACTTTGTAGAAGGAGAATAATAATTTGAAAATATTGACGAAGAGTTCCATACTCAATTACCTATCAAGCGGTCTCCCTTTCCTGAGCAGATTACTATAGTGGTGATTTGTTTCTGCTACTGTTTGATAAAAGGGGCAATACTGTAAGGTAAATGGTACGAGGGAATTTAAACGGAATCTGTAGTGTAGTATGCAAAGTTACAAAATCAACCATGACACAAAATCATGGTGAAACCATCCAACACTTTAATCCTGAGTTCCTCGGCGTCAGATACATCGTTCGTGGTGGGTACCTTGGTGCAAGTCGTGGCTCACTGGTTGGTGCCATGGCACGGTCCGTGCCGCTTGGGCGGCCCTCAGTTGTTGCCCGACCCCTCTCACCGCAGGTAAAGATTGGGGTGCACCACTATCCGCAACCCACAAAGTTTTCCCACGAGGACTACTGGAAAATTGAAATCCCGGCGATACGTCGAGAGTACTGGTTGCGCAGGGAGGGGAGATAGGTTCAGGGCTGTAAGCCGTCCGGGTAGCCCCAGTTCGGCTCCTGACATCGTCGTGGCGGTGCCTGATACTCATGACTAATCAAGGAGTAGTTTTCCCCTATGTATTGTGAGTAACGCTCAAAGTTGACTTCGGTAACAACATGGAAAGCTGGTGGCCCAGAGCTGGCCATACCGAACTCGGCTTAATCAGAAAGACGTCCTTATGAGTGTTGCCTGCCGGGTCTCCGGCCTGCCAGAGCATTAGACAGGGCCTGAGAATGCGCCTAAAAGATAGAGGCCCGCTCTGAGACGTGTAAAATCCCCCTGGTATGAAAATATTAGAACTAATACCAGATTTTTATTTAAAAATAAGTAACACTTTAGAGACAAAAAAGGGTCCAAAAAGAGACGAAATGCGGACCACATGAGAATTGTTACTAAAATAATACACATAGTGAAAATGACAGGGAAAACAATTATGCACAATATAAGCTCCATTTATCTGAAGTATATTTTGTTTGTAATTTTGAGTTGTCAATAAAATCGGAGGTTAATGAATAATTTAATTATTATTCCATTAAAATTGAAGATTATAACCATCTTTTATCAGTACATAATAAATTTTACATGTAATTACAACCCTTCATCTAACTAACACTTCTTGAGTTTTGTTTTTCTTATTTCTTCTATAATGTTAATGTCTTCTTCGGACATATTTTCTTTTTCGATGAAGATTTAAGACGGCTCCTTTCTCCTCATCAGCTTCTGCTACTGTTTGTTTTTCTTTTCCTGTGCATTGTCTGCATTGATGCTTATTCGACAAATAAACAGCTCCTACCAATTTTATCCATTTGTTTGCATCCGGCATACGATGTGGTTTGTTGGATTCAGATTCGAAGAGAATCCTTTACATTTGTATAGAATTGAGCGTGTGTTCATTCGTTGAATCCCTCTGTGAGGTTAAAGACCGCGAAGAATCATAAAAACCTCACTCCACGTCAGCATTGCCGTGCCAAGGGTAAAAGAGAGACGTCACTTGGGAAATAAGCTCGCCCATTATATTTCTAACAATTACAGTAATAAACCCCTGAAGTGATGTTCATTTAGGGTTTCGTCATTCGTGAGCAAACGGAGCCTGAAATTAATAAAATAAATATGAATAAATGTTATATGCTAACGAACAGGATAATTAGTATCCACTTTTGTAATCTAAAACAGATAATACAGAAGCTAAATTAATCACTTTCCTAGGAAAATATGTACTTGTAAATTGACATTTTTGAAAAAAAAGTCTTATCCTCCATAAACGTTCTTGCTCTCAGCGCAATATACAATGGGTGAATATATAAAAATCCACTCGATTACATGAACGATATATTCATAACAATATTTTAAAAAAATCATAACACTACGTATATACAATTACTTTACTCGAACTAAAATAACTAGCGTTGCTGCAACAACACATACTTTCTTACATTAATTGTAAGGGCTACGCAATATTATTGCACCATATCAATCTGCAAAATGTTTTTGACCAGCTAAAATGTTTTCTCCGCGCCGAGATTCAAACTCAGGCCCATTGCGTTAACTTTCCTCGCGCTCTACCTCTACATCACGCAGTCGCTCGGCCGTATACATTTTACCGATTACATACGATACCGTTACGATTACATAACTGATGGTCCCTCCCACTTATGCAATTTTCGAAATCAGAGAGTCCCACGAAAATGAAACCTGCTCAATTTTTAAGCATTCTTTACTGTCTTTCGGGGAAAAAACTAAGGGAAAAATATGGAGCAATTATCGAGAAAATGTTTTCTTTTATACACTGCAAATATTTCAAGCAGACATTACGCGAGTCGTACTTAAACAAGATTGTCCATTATCTATTTTAAGATACGAGGTTTTAGAACAATTTATTTAACTCATATTTTCAAAAATCTTTTGTAATTTCACGCTGACATTTTGTTTTCTTTTTTATTTTGGTCTATATTATACGAATTTGTTCTATTTTCATTAATATGACAACTCATATTGGGTATGAGGCGCCCCCAATAACAAGGCAATGAAAACAGGAGGGTACAGAACCCTTAGAATAAGAGAAACATTTTTAAAAACAATTTTTTTAAATTTTATTGAAGTTAATAGTTAAGAAATGTATTTAAACATTAAATTATAAATTATTTAATGGTGATAACCAAATTAAGTTTTTTTCAGCGTGGAATATTAGTGAAATTTCAGGCTTACACTTAGAGAAAGTTTTTTTTTCTTTTCGGATGAAGCTTCATGGAGCAAGTCCATCACAAAACATCCACCTACACCAAAATCTGGCTTTTCTCTCTCAGTAGAAGCTCCCTGATACGGTTCTGTTTTGAACGAGATAGCACAACAAGAGTGTATAGTGACCAAAATTTGAAACCAAATGTGTCGTTTTCTTTCGTTTTGTGGAATGGCGATCATAATATGGAACCATTGATTCATCTAGGCACAAGTTCGCACTTTGTGAAAAGAAAGTGAGCCATCTTTCATTGGTCATTGTCCACAAACGCCCAATTTCGAGTGTTTGTCACTTCCTATGAGATTATTGTAGTTAGATACCTTGAAATATCTTAGAAGTTCTTCAAATCGGTTTCTAGTATGTTAATTGCAGTAAATGGGACCAGTACCACAATTTTAGGGGAAGATTTTTTTATACAAATTGAAGGCGTGTATTCGGAAAATATTTTTTTTATTGCCTACTGTTCAAGCAAAATTACAAGGAACCTACTCATATTTTCTTGTTTTAATGTCCCACAAATCGTGGAATCTGACTGCTTTACGTACACCGAAAAAAGAACCGTTGCAGTTTACCAGATCCAAGATACTGTAACAAGGAAACTTATTATAGTATCATGGATCTGGTATACTCCAAAAGTTCTTTTTTTTTTCGGTGTAAAATACTTTTTCTTACCACGCAATTACGTAGTGAGCGATAAATTAAAAACGGACGACCGGACTCAATACTGCCCAGTGTTAAAGATTTCGGGCCAATGTTGTGACGTCCTGAAAAATGAGCGCCGAAAATTTCCTACTGCGGACACCATCAGCAAGCTTTTCGGCTGCGATTCGCTCAACAGTGAACGAGGGCGGAGGCAACGCCTCTTGGCAAATTTCCATTTCAAAATGCTCCTCCCTTGCAGGCGCCCATAAAGTGATGTAAATGTTATTCGTATTTATGTATTCAGAAGAAATGTGTGTCCTTTGTGCCCATTAAATTACAAGACATTCTGGCAACAGAACGCCAAGCAAATTATTAACATTTATTCGCACTTTCAATGGGTGATATTTGTATTACTGGAAATACTTCTCGTGAGAGGGTTCGGAGTAAACAATATGCAAGGTAAATGGTGATTTCGTTCAATGCTGGCGGTTATGTCATGTATTCGTGCAGCCGTTCCTATTGTAGGTAGAATAGCTCGAATGGTTTTGAGATTATTGAGCAGCGAATTAACATTTTGGAGAACCTCTGATCCACGAGTGGTATTGCATGGCTAAATTAAAAGATTATGCTCATAATAAAGATACCTTTGTAAATGTTAATCAAATTACGATTGGCAATTTACGGTTGCTGATGTAACGCCATAATAATGTTTCTGATAATCTTTTGTAGATGATTGTCAGATCACTGTTTAACACTTTCACGCTCGTTCTTGTAGTTATTTCCCAAGTGATTTAAAACTATTTTATATTTAATACGTTGAACATGCCTAAATAAGTTAGATTATGTTATTTAAAGCCTTGAAAATATCATCACGAGAGTACATTATTCGTTCCTTCTAGTGTTAAAAAACGATCTTAAAAAACAGATAATTTCTGCTTTAGAGGAAGTTGGGACTGTCAAAATGAGACGTTTTACGAAATGTGCTTGGCAACTGACCACGAGGCCACGTGACCGCCTTACACGTGCCTTAGGGAAAAGGAACTCGGCTCCACGGGACCTCCAGCGGTCGATTATAGATGAGACCACTTAAAAGATGTGTCCGTTGCAGAAAGTTTCTCGGTAATTTGAATATTTTTTTTGTTTTCTTTGGAATTCTGTATTTGCCTACCTATGTAGGAGCTTGCTTCACTACAGCTTGCAGCAGGTTCAGTGTCTTCCACCTACACGCGAGAGTCACGTCGTTTCGATTTCAATTATCTGAAATGTTGCAAAAGTTGTTCAATTTAGGCCCCGCGAATAAACTTTCTCGTTTCGAGTCGATTGTAGGTAACCACTCGAAGATACGGTTCGTATTGCTGGGCCTGCAGAAATAACTTTTGGAGCACTTGCTTCGCCTACTCCGAAGGACCAATAGGGTTGCTGGAATCGTCCGGAGATAAGGCTGGAGTTAGGGTGGAATGGGGGTGGGTGTAAAAGTGAAGATGGGGGTCAGGTCACCCATGCGTTGACATAGAAGTCTTCCTGGCCGTGAAGCTTGCGGAGTGATTAAAACAAATGTTTCGAATTCTTCCTTAAAAACAAAGCAACTCGTAACGAAAAATCCACCAGCTATAAACAGGTATAAATCGTTGAAATACTTTACAATCGTAATATATGACCTACTGGTTTGAGACGTGGTGCAATGTTGAATCCCACATGCATGCATTCATCCCTCCATACATTATTCATACGTACATTCATTCATACATACATACATGCATACATACATACATACATACATCGCATAACACATACATAAAACACTACATATATACATACATACAAATATACAGAAGAAAACGTCTATCATTTAAGTTAAACGTTTTATCGATTTAAATTCAAAATATGGATGTACCAAACGCATTTAAAGAATTGCAATGTTTCCGTTTACATCTCGTGAAATCAGTGTGCTTGAACTGTAAAGTAAGAAGATTCGTTTACTTGAATTCAACAAGAAAGTGAAGCGGTGGTGCATGGAAGGTACATCTTGTAATTCATCTTATCGAGTTGATAGCTTTAACATTCAAATCTATTACCGAAGGTGATTTTATTAAGGAGTATCAAAATAAAGATGCAGAATTTGCTTGTCCAGAAAGTGTGAAGGGTTTTCAAGAAAACCACTTTGCCTCCAAATACCATGCACTGAAAAAAAATTTTGACTTGGTGAGTAGCTAAAGTGATCCGATCAAAGAAAAATCATTAGGCCTTTTCTTTCCCCTGCGTGCGCACAGGGGGGGGGGAGAGGCTTAAGGTTTCATGGTGTTTTGTAAGTGGGTCCCAAGCCTGACATAATAAAACATGTTTTATTGCTAGCAAAGTATTTTAGCAGATGTGTGAGATAACATTTAATAAAAATTAGTATTGGTCATAGGTAATTCAGATATGGTTGCTTTTGAGAACTGTAAGTAAAAAACTTTGCAATGGCTGCAAAGTACTTGGTATCAGTTCTAAACTGGATCTTAGTACCACAAAATGGAGTGCATTATGAAATTATAATAAACTACTTCAAGGTCAACAAGTAAGATTTTTCGGTATCACTGGCGCACAAAACGTGTATTCTGACTACTGGACGTTCCAGAGGAAGTAATTTACTACATACACGAAGAATATTTACCAGATTTTTCGATACTTTGCCCCATTATAAGAGATTTTCCTTCGAAAACCTGCCCATTTCTGCAACAACATTAAAATACGTTATTTTTACAACGTAAAGAATGAAGAAAGAAAGTAATATTACATAATATTTTTTAAAAAAATATCGCGCACCAAGTTTCGAATTTTCCATGCGTTCAAAAAGGTTCGTGACAAAGTCTTTAACTACATCCCAGCTAAGGATTTTACTCAGAATGCCACAGTTTTATTGCTTATTTCGACCAATTAAATGTATGGTTTGAACTTTATCCCCAAGCCCCGCTCACAACACCTGCCCCTCCACGCCTGTGTGCGGCACATGAACACAAACGTGTTTATCGTTTTGTCAGCTTCCACTACGGCCCCAAGTTTCGAATTTTCCGTGCGTTCGAAACGTTTCGTGACAAAGCCTTTAACTACATCCCGGCTAAGGATTTTACTCAGAATGCCATAGTTTTATTGCTTATTTCGACCAATTAAATTTGAACATTATCCCGAAGCTCCGCTCACAACACCTGTCCCTCCACCCCGGCAGATGATCACAAACGTGTTTATCGTTTTGTCAGCCTCCACTACGGCCCCCAATGAGAAGTGAGCCATCAACTGTCCCCACACCTTCTCCTAAAAGCCAAAGGGATGGCCGTGTACAACGCTCCGCGCGGCCGCGTGGGGGCTCGGGAGCGCGCCCTCCACCGCAAAGCGACAATCCACATACGTCCACACTCGCGCCTGATGCAGGGCCGCGGCGCGGCTCGGCGCGGGCGTGCATTGACCGCGTGCACTCAGGATTACAAGTTAACTCTATTTGCAGCGGGCGGCGCGCGGCCTTTTTCTGCCCGTAACACTCCCCGGCGCGGCCGCTCACACGCGACCCCGCCCGCGCCGATCTCGGCCTGCCAGCACCATCCGGTGGAGGTACAGGAATCGCTCCCTCCCACGCTCTCTCGCTGCCTCTCTCGCACACAGTCATAAATGGCATTACAATTAATGTAGACGAATGTATTGTACATGAATCTCGAGTTAACCTTGTACATTAAAAATAACTTAATATATTTGTACAGTAAATGTAATGCATAAGTTAAAATCAACGTAGATCTATTGATAACGTAGATATAATCTACAAATAATGTACTTCAGCTTCCGGGTCAATGACCCCAACTCGATCTGCTTTTTGTGCAGTTTCCCTGATACATTGAGCAAATGCTGAGATGGACCCTTGTTTTGCTTCTGGACGTAAATGTAGCTTCACTATGAGCACGTTTTGTTGAACTCTGCTTTTCTTGTAGTGATAGGAGTAGAGGTAGGGGCGAGTTACTATTTTGTTAGTAATGTAGAATATAAAATCTGCAGTTCGTTTACCGTTGCAAATAAGTTTTCTATATATCGGGAATCATTGTTCAAATGTCGCTATTGGCGCGCTTTTGTTCAAAACATCATTATTATTATTTTAATTTGTTTTTAACTTTTATTCAATTTTCAAATATTTATAGTTAAAATGATGGGAAAGGATTCTGGAACTCGAGAAAACGTGCGCAGATTATCTTCTCCCCCATACGTCATATATCGTTTTTTACTGTTTTTTGACTAAATAAATTTAAATGTAATGGAGAGCTTCTCCTATTACCCCTGCCTCTCAGCATTCATATCGTAAATTAATAATCCCCAATCCATCAAAGTCATTCATTTTTTCCATTCAGATATGATCCTACAGCTCTGGCTATTGCATCCTGATCTACATGGGTCCGTGTAGATGTATCGCCTGGTGTCGGGGAAACCACGGGAAACTACCGACCAGAGAAACCGGTCGATAGAATTCTCCTCCAGAAAGCAGCCGAACTCGACCTAGCTAGAGTCGAAAATCCTGCCACCGTCGGGACCTCCTGGTCATAGGCATAGGGACATCAATTCATGCCCTGAGCCACACCATCATTATCGCTATTATGAACCCGTTACATCATCTCTCATAGATTTCTAGAGCCTCTAGACCCCAACGAATATATAAATCATAAAGGAATCGCCACACGTATCGATTCCACGCATTCTACTCACACACACACACACACACACACACACACACACACACACACATACACTCGCAGCGAATGCAGCCGGGTGGCCAGTGGCTCAATCAGGGAAAGGTGTCAGCACTGAATTGAAATACAGCGTTGCGAAAAAGGGAATAAATTATTGCTTTCCGGAATAATAATGAAATACTGCGGTACGCGTTGTATTGAAAATTTTTCTCTTGTTCGGTTATACTTTTCACATTGTTTTTTACCATCCAACAGTAAATGTAATTTTGTTGCCGGTTCTAATGCCTGTAACAGAGTATTCCAACTGCCGCTGGGTCAATGGCTATGACTGGGATATGGTTACTAGACATAATCAGAGGAAATGCGAGTGTGTAAAGTAAAGTAGAATCGAAAGATAACCAATTTCTGCGGTAGGATTCTTTTTCTAAATTTCTCTTTTGACATAATCTCTTCACTCAATTAACATGTTCACTGCTGATAGCCGTTTTGTAGATGTCATACAAACAGCCACTGCAAGTTAATTTGTATTCCATATTCGGAACATTTCCCCCAGAACAATATTTGGTAATTACAACACTGCGCCTTTAAAAGGGATATGTAAGTTCAACACAATAAGTAAAAATGTAGGCATGTTTCGAAGGATAATTATTTCTGATGGCACAAGAAGAATAAGAATTATGTCTTTTATCCGTTTTACGTCGACATATTTTAAATATTTTTCTGCTCATAATACTGGCGTTTCTTCATTTACTGGACAAAACAGTGTGTTCCATAATTGTTCCTTTTCTCTTGTACACTCCTTGCTTAGATTAGTTGGACGGGGATGTCAAATTCGAACAATGCGTGTTCAGACCAGGATTATTGATGAAAGAAAATCACTGTCTATTTTGTACGAAACATAGTCTGTAGAACAACCCTGAAGTAGGACTCCGGTGCTTTTTGAGGATCGCCCGCATCATTCTCATTTGAAAATGTATGTGCTCGATCGGAGAACATAGGTCAGAATGATTAGGATCCACGACGAGACGCACAGACAGAGCGCTAGTGGGCAGTGATTTCGCCATTATGAAATTATAATCAACAACTTCAAGACCAACAAATAAGATTTTTCGGTGCCAATGGCGCACAAAACGCGTATTCTGAGTTCCGGACGTTCCAGATAAAGTAATTTACTACATACACGAACAAGATTAACTCAATTTTTCAATACTTTGGCCCCATAATAAGAGATTTTCCGTCGAAAACTTGTTGATTTCTGCAACAACATTACAATACTTTATCTTTATAACGTAAAGAGTAAGGCAAGAAAGTAATATTACATTTTTTTTAAAAATATCGCGCACCAAGTTTCTAATTTTCCATGCGTTCAAACAGTGTCGTGACAAAATTTTTAACTACATCCCAGCTAAGGATTCCATCATTATCGCTATCATAAACCCGTTACATCTTCTCTCATAGATTTCTAGAGCCCCTAGACCCCAACGAATATATAAATCATAAAGGAATCGCCACACGTGTCGATTGCTCGCATTCTGCACTACCACCACCACCCCAATCGCAGCGAATGCAGTCGGGTGCGATTTTTAAACACCGCGCACTTGGCGAATTGGAGACTGGAAGTCGCTCCGGAAAGTGGAAGGTCAAGATTTGAAAGTCAACGTTCCTTTAGAGAAACAGCTCCAATGTAATTACCTCACAAGCTAACACGGTGGTTTAAACGCAATAAATGGTCGACGGCTATGCAAAAGAATATACGTGTGTGTAAGAGTTTTGAATATACGAAGGGAAGTAGCAAAGTTCAATATTGACCACGAAAAGACGTAAAAACAGTTAAAGCTGTATGTTTGGAAATGTGTAAGAGAACTCACAAAATATGTGTATCCTTGAAATTAGCACAAATTCGTAAAAAAGGTACAAATTCGAATTCTAGATTACTTAAGATATAGTAAATAATATCATAGATTGTAGGTGTTTATTAATTAACTTACGGTATGAATTTTCTTAATAACTTATATCGAAAAAAATTTGTCAGAGACAACGTAATATATACAGTCCTAACGCCAAGCAACGTTCCAAGATCAAGTTATTCAGATGCAAAACTTCTAAACAAAACCAAGAACTTCTAATTGAACTATTCGCATTAAATAATTCCTGAAATTCAATTATCTAGTAATAAAATGAACTTCATTGAATATTCTACGTATTTCGATTATTTTCTGTATTTTTGGTTATTTCGGAATATTATCTTTTGTTTTCTTTTGCTTCAATGATGTACGTAAGATCTAATTTATTCTATATTTTTTTGCACGGACTGTAATACAGAAATCTCTTAGCATAATAATGTCACATTAATTTCAGTGATGATGTCGACTTTAAATTAGTAGTACAACTTTATTCGACTATAATGGGATAGATCGATTAAAAACACTTCTTGACGACGAACAAAGTGAAAATCATTGACCATTGTGATTATTGTAACGTTCTTTTAAATGTAAAACACACATTAATTTACTGACCTCTATACAAAAACAATAGGCAAAAACACCAATTAGTAAGCAGACATGATAACCTTCTTAACTCGAAAGATTATTAAAATAGAATTATTGATTTCGTCAATGAAATCAATATTTACCATTGCATTTAGACGAACTACTTATTATACTTGTATTGTATGTACTGTCTTGTATGTGTTTTGAATGTGCTCTATATATCTCATTTAATGTATGTATTGAACTGTTTGTATTATATTTTCGTACTCTTTATGATAATTAATATGGTTCTAAGTTTCATATTGTAATTGTAAAATATATTTATATGTTTAGTCGCCAATGACCTTGATCTCAATGCGACGATAAATAAATTTAAGTAAAAAGAAAAGAAAATCAATGACTTGATGAATGAATAGGTAAAAAATCAGTTGTGATAACTAAATATAAAACAATAAATATATATGATTCAATTTATTTATTTACGTCAAAAACAGTTAATACGTGTGTGTGACGTGCTATGGGGAGAAGTTAATTTGAAGTTGCATTTATGTCCAGAAGCAAAACAAGGGGCCATCTCAGCATTTGCTCAAGGATCCGGGAAACTGGACGAAAATCTGATCGAGATGATGGTCATTGACCCACCCATGATGCTGAAGTACAATACTTGCTACAGATTCTTTAGAATTATACAATCCAAATGGTATATAATACATTAAATGTAATTGTTAAAATGAATATTACTTTCCATTTGGATGCTCGGTTTAGTCTCTAATTGTATAGAAAAAGTTCAATCAAACTTAAAACAAAATCTTACCTATAAATACATTTCACTAATACAATTGTAGCTGTCGTCACTGCTACTTTCGCCTTTGAGGCACTTACAAAGCATATGCTTAGCATTAAGCTTACATATCCCCCTTATATAGCTACAGCATTTTGGTTATACAGCCTGCGCAATCCAGTTAGCGTCTACGGCGGCGTGAAACCTGGAACGTTGCTGTGTACTGGCTGCTGCAACCAGTTCTCCGCTGCACGGGAGGCGGAAATGCACTGCAACTTCCGTGCTGGGAACTGGATGTGACATGTGAGAGTAGTGTGTGCCGAGGACGTTATTATCAGACAGAATCCAATGGCTCACGCTCGGAAGGGCTCATTTCTAAGAGGTTGCGACTTCGAATCCGCCAGGTGCAGAAATTTGCTTGATGTGCCACACGCCAGGGTGTTTGTGAAACATATCGACATCGAGTTGGCAGTTCCACTGTTGTAATGAGTGGTTTTCGTGGTATCCCTTTATCACTTCCAGGTTAATGCTCGAGCGGCTTCGCTACTTTTTGATATTCTTCGAATGTAAAGAACTGCTGTACTTTATTTATTACTTTGCATTATTGCAGTATTCGTAAATACTGATTTTATTCAAATATTTAATTTATTACACAGCTACATGAGAGCATTTTATTTGTAGTTCTTGAGGTGTGTACTGCCCCTTTTCGGAAAATCGTTTTGTGTGGATGTGTTCAGTATTATTTATGCAAAGCCGTAGGCGAGTACTATTTTTTAATTTCTGGCTACGGAGTAGAGAGAACGTTATGTAATGTTGCGCGAAAAAACAGCAATTTTGTGGCGGCAGAAAAACTGTTATTATAGGGCACTTGGTGACAAAAAAGTGAATAAATTCAGCTGCTAAATTTACTAAAAGATCTTCTATCATGTGGTGTAGCCAAATTCTATGTTTTGTGCGTTTTTGATACTGAAAAATGGAATAAAGGAAAAACGCCTTTCCATTCGTCAATATTTGTCTGTCTCTCTATGTCTGTATGTCTGTGTCTCTGAGTGTCTGTGTGTGTCCGTCCGTCTGTGAAAAACACTAGAGACTAAACCGTCAGCCGATCTTCTCCAAAATTGATATTCCCCAACTGCTCTGACTGTTATCACGTCCCTTGAATTTGAAACCCATATTTTAATTTAGGAGGGGGGTATATTTCATGAAGCCCTGGGACGAAATTTTGAAAAAATGGGTCGATCGTTTTTGATTGAATGCAGCCTCCTTGGCGCAGATGACGGCTGCCGCAACCGTCTGCGCCACGGGCCGACTTAATGGTTGTTGTTATTATTGTTGTTGTTATTATTATTAATATTATTATTATTATTATTATTATTACCATTATTATTATCATCATCGTCATTACTATTATAATAATTATTATTATATAGGCCGTTTATGTCAATATTAAACACGTTACTTAAGATTATGTGGCGCGGGGAAAGGGCTTTCCATGGCTTACATGCTACAATTCTAACTCATCGACACCCGACATTCAGCCCAGATGGTGCCTCCATTGAAGTCGCAGAAGCGAGACCGTATGGTATTGCAGAGAAAAAAGTCCTCAGTGGAAAATACAAGGCGTCAGGAGACGAATACACTCTATTATACGCAACTCCTAAACAAATAAAGCCATGGCTTAAGTCACAGTTTCTTTCTTGCAAACTTCGAACAACTATCAACAACGAACGAGACTGAACCGCGGAAACTCACTCGAAACATAGCACCTACACTTTATCAACCCATCACACACGCGTGAATACAGCCGTACCTTGATTCCGTAAACAGAAACGGTTAGGCCTCGTTCGGCTTACAACTAACCAGTTTTGTTTCAGTCCCTGATTTCTTTTTATTGTATCCGCTTGGGTACACTGTTCACTGATGTATTCGGAGTAGGTTTAATGACTCATTATTATATCCGATGTAATAAAGGGTTCTCCTGAGAACAGCACAAAATCATTAATCATACATGGATATAGTTCAAATATACGCCAAAAAGTTGAAAAGGAGAGCGAACGGTGAAACGTATATTACACGTGGCTGAAAGATCATTAGTAATTAGGACCCTCGGAATACTGCAATCATCTAACTCGCACTTAATGGTGTATTATTATACACTAGTGAGATAAATAGTTATTCATTAAAATCAAGAACCTAGTCTAAAATTCCCGCTAGTTCTTTCATAAAATGGGACTATAATATCTCTACAGACAAGGGTACAACGAGAATTTCCCTCGAAAGCGACAAGAAACTCATTTCATCACACGCACTCGCCGGAACTGTTAAAAGCTGACCAATCACTTTCTTCCTGGCAAGGCAGTGGCTCAAACTGAACACAATGAAAGTATGAGTAGTATTGTCCCTTATATTTTTTTGTCTCGGCTCAGCACATGGAGAAAGTCCTTTAGAATGCAGAGTAAACCCAAAGCTGGAATTGTGAAGGATATGATACGGTCTGGTAGCCATGTCTGTTGCTATTAGAAGCACGCAGAACTCAGAAAGAAAGGCTGCAAAGCATCAATAAGTACGGTGCCTAACCTGCAATTTGCAGGTTCAAGTGAGAGCGTAGCCTTCTTCTGACCGGTGTACCTTTGTTATCGGGAGACTAAAGGTCGCCAATAATCTTAGATTTTACTTCAATTTATGAAATAATTCTTTAAAATGAGTCATTCTTCGAGTATGGGTTTTTGGATTCGTACAAAAACCCTCCACAATAGATATACTGACAATATAAACATTTTCTACTGGTAACGATATCTTAAGAGAGAATTTACATCCGGTTTCTAGGTGTATTTTGTTCGTTAAAAAGTAGTTTACAATCGCAAACAAATAATTATATCCATTATTAGTTTTTTATATTAAAAATAATAAATCTATATATATATATATATATATATATATATATATATATATATATATATAAAA
>BOPP01000098.1:3837628-3865804 GCA_017312745.1 Gryllus bimaculatus
TGTATTTTTTACAATTAAAAAAACTGCTTATTTATTGCCATTAAGGCGGAACAAAGTTCGCCGGGTCACCTAGTTAGACATAAGAAAGAAGTGAGCCAATAATTTATTATGCATATTACAGCCAACGTAAAATTCGCCTAACTCTGCTTACCGCCTAACCGCCTTACTGTCCCTTTTCTTATGAGAAATGAGTTATGCATTACAATAACAAATGTTAACATAAAGTATTACTAAATATAACTTTATTTTAAGAAAAATTATGGAGGTAATAACTTACAAGTGATAAAATCTATTTCAAATACCACTTGACAAACAACGTAGTAGAGAAGGTAACAAAGCATTATGTGTCTTTACAAAATAACTGCCGATATATCGTGTGAGAATCTAATATTAGATAAAAAAAGTTGTATGCATTGGGTGAAACGAATTATACTTCACGAAAGTTACATGAATTGAGGGGCTTTGATGAAATTATGAGGAAATTGGTGCCTTCTTCCTGTGTTCGCACAAACCCTCATGCCATTGAATGCACTGTTTTGTTTTTCCCGCACGTATTTCGCCTATCCTGTCCATTGCGGGTTCGTAGGCTTCCGCGGACGGAGTCAATGCATTCTTGGCTATCCGGGATGAGCCGCGTCTCGGTCAATTGTACGGACGTTTCGACCATCTTGCTGTGGCCTTTCTTTGTATAGCTCTGAAGAAGGCCACAGCATGATGGCCGAAACGTCAGTACAATTGACCGAGACGCGGCTCATCCCGGATAGCCAAGAATGTATCCTTTCCATTAGCGCTCGCGCACATCTACCGCGGCAATTTGCGTGCACTCGCACGAACTGAAAGTCCTTGCGTGCGACGTTTCCTGACGTCCGTGACGGACACGTGACTTCACAACCGTTTCACCTACTTTGTGTGGCCTGCCGCGGGACAATAGAACATTGCTGTCGTGAAAAGGTTGAGTTACTGCAAAACGTTCTTCCGCTGCTTTTCGAATTAATAGGACGTGCTTTTCACGCCGATGACGTATTAAAACCTACTTTTTCAGAGTTAGGAAGTAATCAGTTTTACTCAGGTTCATCTGGAATAATTTCAATTAATGACTTAATATTGCAGTCTTGATGCCGTCTTGATGTCTGATCTGATTGAAAGAAAAAAATGCAAGAATGATTAAGAGAATAAATTACTATAAAAATCATACCTAATGCTTTATTTACTTTAACGTGTTAACACACAAAACGTACCTAGCAAATTAAAATGCTATTTAATAATGTGGCACCAATGTGGTGGCAAGCTAAAGCATCTCATTTGTAAAATAATGATCTCAAATCTACTATCGTAATATTACAATCCCTGGGCATTCCTGGAAACCCTCACATCTGGAGATATTGCTTATTTCCTCGTTAAAACTCACGAAAGTAATGCCTGAGTTTTAATTTTTATTCCTTACGTAAAAAGGCAGCTGTTCTGCGACATTTGGTCGACAAAGATTAGCTATGTTTAAAGAACCCGAAAAAAGCAAAGTGCCACCTCAACTGATACATTGTGAGTACTCGAAATACTAATAATACACACGCACACACACCATAATTTTTATTGTTCTAATGATATTTTACGTTGTACCGTTGAACACTTTCTACACATGATTCAGAAGAACCGTATCTGATATTTTGTGATCTCACAAGCTCTGGAGTAATATACTCGTATGTCCGTCCTTTAATCCAAAGCAATTACAAATGTAATGAATAGGATACACTTTTTAGTGTAGTTGTCCCTTTTTATAATTAAATTTATCAATATTTTCAATCGCTTTACTAATTTGCACTACCATAATGAAATATATCAAAAAATATTTAACAATTTTATTTAAATGAAAGATCTGTGTAAAGTTGATAAATTAGACGACGTTCGGCGATTGTGAGGAGATCGTTAATGCTTGTGGGTGAACCGTATTCCGCCTGGGAGTATTCATCATATTTTTGTACGCGGATACTTTTCTCCGCGTAGTTAAGTTTTTCACTCTGATTCTTCAGGACTGTACTTCACCACGGAGTTACGGGAAAGATAAGTTATTTTTAATATTCGTATTAGTTTTAATGTTTAGAATAACAGTACTTGATGAAGGAGACGTTTTCCGAAATGTCGTCAGACTCCGAAACGTCATCAAATTCATGAACTTTGCAATTTGTTTTCAATGAAATTAAATTACTAAATATTTTTTCTATATATAATTATGGTTGGCTAAAATTAAAAAGGGACTGAAAATATTAAAAAAAAGTAATGGTTATTTTAATAAATATTCTATTTCCAAGACCAGCCGTACACCAATGCGCGAAGTAAACTTAAAAGATCAGCACATAGATAAAGGACATATCATTCATAAACCAGTCCTACCTTCACAAATCCTTCGAAATCAGACGCAGCGCCTCGCCTTGAAGAGCGAACGGAGAGTATCTGGCTCAGTTGCGCGCTCTTCCCGCCGTCGCCGTCCAGTGTCCCGGCACCAGGCGCCTTCGCTCATCACGAACAGTGTTTACGACCAGCCATAAAAATCCGGGTTTAACCCTCCCCTGGGGACAGTGGAAGGCCGAAACGGTCAGGGGAGGAAAGGGGCCTATTCCAACAGGTACGAGGTAGTGTGCTCCACATGCAATATCTGAAATTGGCTGACGAACGATTCAGATCGTGTCTTCGAAGCCGTTTTTGCATTCCCAGCTTTTTTTCTGTTCAACATCAAATACGTCATGTGCTTGTTGCGTGCACGCTGCTCCGTGCTCTCTTTCTGTATCCATGTATCCAATGGTTTTGTGTCCGAATCCCGCAAAATGCATGGATGTTCTCATATTGTACTTGTAGTGCGGTGGGCAATGACTTAGCCCCCACTTATTTCGTTCCATTCCATAACGTAAATCAATAAACATCACTTTTTTCACAAAAGCCAACCCCTTATCAGTTCCTTGTACCGGCTGCCAACATTCCAAGTAGAGAGGTCACTATGGGCAGGGCCGGATTTAAGTAGTGCGGGGCCCCAAGCACAAAATTGTGTTGCCCCCCCCCCCGAAAAAATAGCTCCATCTCTATTTAATAAAAAATGTATTATAGTGCAAGTACTTTCTGTACAGATACAAATGAAAACTGATACTTTTTATAGAAATTTTTACTTGTGTTACATTTTTTTACATTAAATACATTTTACATAATTTTTTTCTGCTCTTCACTGCAGAAAATTGGTCGATGATGTCTTCAAAACGAAGATTTCTCAGCTTATCATGCTCCATACTCAGGATATTGAAATTGTACATTTTGTTACACAGTAGACTACTTGATTAACAATTATTTCACAGACAAAAAATATGGTATGCGTATTTTTTCGAAACGCGGGGCCCCTGGTGAATGGGGGCCCCCAAGCAACTGCTTGTTTTGCTTGTAGGTAAATCCGGCCCTGACTATGAGAAGGACCTGCAAAATTCGAAAATCTCCTACCGTCGTAATGTACTATTTACCATATCTACCCCTTTACCTTCGGAATTTGACTTGCGAATCAACAATCACATAACGCAGAATGTGTATTCAAACACAATACAAGGTGTTCTGTAGAATCAGAAAACAACGGTTAATATGAACAAGATCAAATATTACGCTCACATCATGATTTGGCGTAGTTGTAGTGGGGGTATCAGATTCAGATGTATTAAAAGAACCGTTAGTATTCCACATTGTGCTTACATTTCGTCATTCAAAATTTGAAAGAATTTGTCCTGTCATGGAGTAGCTTGTTAATTTATAATTTCACATGAAAGCATGTGAATGTCCGTATTGAAAACGTGTAGTGCCAGCCTTTGATGTCATATGCCTACTCTGATATTGTAACTTCCACGTAGGCTCTCAATATTCGCAGGAGCTTTAACAATATTTGTGCAGATTTAGCATCTGCATTTGCGCAAAAGGTTATTTCATAAATTAAGCCACGGATTTGCCGTAGTGTAATTCGTCTCTGGGAAGTGGACATCACTTTTCACGGATCCTTTGACGACAGAGCAGATGTAATTATATTTATGGGCAGCAACGAATAACGGCTATCAGCTGCGTACAGCTCAAACATTGAGTAAATTCCAGGTTCATAAGTGGACATGTTAATCTGATCATCTCTGACGGGTTCCAATAATTCAATAATCCAGATATTGGAAACCGATGCTATCTTCCACTTCCCCAAGAGCATTCGCAGAGAGAGAGAGAGAGAGAGAGAGAGAGAGAGAGAGGATTGTTCGTTTGATGAAGGGCAGTGAGCAGTGACATTTCGGAGTTAATGCTTGGCGGTGAAACTAAATAACAATGAACCATTCGCAAACATAAAGAAGAGCAATGGACAACATTGAAAGAAACAACAACATGAAATTTATTCAAACAATAAAAGTATCGAAAATTTTACCTCGCTAAGTAGTTAATATTATGAATATTTGTTACGCAGGTAAAACCCTAGTAATATAATAAAATATTCTTTAACCGAATGTGGTGTTAATTCATTGTGCAGCCTCAGAAATTAAACGAGTATATTTTCTTGATTCAGTTGAAAGATGGAAGGTCTATGGAAAATCGAAACTATGCGAGTTATTGAGAATGTGGCGAGAAATATAATTTAATTTTTCAGTGGAATATTTAATGTTATTTTCGTGATCTTTCATTATCTGCTGCAGACGCCTTTTGGTTTGGCCTATAAACCGCAATGGACAGTGTACGCAGGCAACGCGTAACCATTATTTTTCGACACAATGTCATATGATAATTAACCTTTAAAATCGATATACAAGTTTAAGTGCAAGTAAAGAAGTTTCTCTAAGACCACTCCAAAATGTATGCAGTTCTGCATGTTACTGGATACAGTAAAACTGGCATTATCGGATACAGTAATAAATATTATTCTCGCACGGCTATCGACCAATCACATTCGTCGTATTATACACGACAGAGGGTTCTCGCAGTCGCCTACAGATGGCAACAGCACTGCGCGCTCTGCGGAGGGTTGCAATTGTCGTTGGAAGAGTACGTCGATAGCGGAAAGATATGTGGATGCTTGTATGTCGAACCAAATGTCTTCCGAAAATACGCTACTGCAAGGAGTAGAACATAATATAGGTATCATTCAAAATACTCGTATTCAAGAAACATCGTGTTCTACTAGTAATTCTATTTGAAATGACATCGGCTCAAATGAGTCAACTCCCTCGACAATAAATACCACTAATTGCTCTTATTTCACAATTAATTTTTCCAAAAAATTAATCTAGACTATTCATGTTTGGAATACTTGTTTTGTTTGTTTGTTTGTTTGTTTGTAGTTAATATTATAAAATATTAATGTTTAAGATATAAATTAATTAATGTAGAACAAATTACAACAATTACAAAATTACAAAAATTACAAAATTACAGGTGATTATCATGTAACCTTTCATAAAATTCATATTTTTTATTGTATTAAAATCATGGGAATACAACTGTTCGGAAATTTTCCCTTTTCAATTCCAATACCTATTTGCCATATTGAACATTACGTAATGTTATCATACTTTCGGGTCTTATAATCCAAAGATTCACTCAGAATACCAAAGGGGTGAAATCACCCGAGGGATAAATCTGGAAAAATTTATATGAAAAATGTTTAAAATCTTCTATTTTCTTTAATCCAGCGGCGATGTGAGACCACATCGCCGCAAACATTCTACCTCTTCAAAACAGACACTTTGGCAGAATCCTCCGGCGCTTCGTGTGAGCAAAAGATATCCACAGACAGAACATTAATGCTGCGCGGGCGCACTCCTAGTGTGCAGCGGTCCAAACTGCGTGTAGTCGGATGCACCGACATCAACGGTGCGTTGATCCGCCTTGGCCCGACGTTGAAATTACCCCAGGGAGAAGTGTGTGCAATGGATCAAGTGAATGGACGCCGTCCAGCGCATGAATGTTAACGCGACGTGGACGCACGTGAGCGGGCGGGACGTCCCGCAACTTCAAGGCAGTGAAATCGTCGTATAGTCGTGTCACCAGTGCACAGGAAAAGTGAACCATCTAGAAGATTAACATTTTTCAAAAAAGCGTTTTCCACCCGGAGTGGGGTCGTTTATTTTGCAACCAAAACAAAAGTGTTTTCATCTATATGAATCTATTTCACTGATTTATGATCTACATGAATTTTTTATAAGAAAATCAAGAGTTTTCTAAATATGCTTCTTCTCTTAAGTAAAAAAGGCGATTTTTGGTAGTGTATGACATCACTAAATCCTGTGGCATTTGTTGGGTTATGTACCTTACTGCATGACCCACAAATCCCTCATGATCGTACAATGGTACAAGAAAGCTGATATTGCGATGGATGAGAACAGACTGTTCTAAGTCCATTACACTAAAGTTTTCAAGAGAGCTATTTAAGGCTTTTGTATGGAATGGAATTTTTGCATTCTAAGAGAGTGGAACCTTTGCAATTTTGTTTGATGCACGTAGACAGGGAGATACAACACAATGAAACAGAAATCTCATTTTGTCACAAAATTGGACTTAAAACAGTCTAGTTATCAGCCGTCGATTGTTATTGGGGACTTGGAGAACAACGAAGAAAACATAACGTCTTAACCATCGTTATTTGTGACTCCTTGGCTGTCCGGGTGACGCCGCGTCGTTGTCAGAGAGGCCGATGTTTCTCCTGTCATAACGCAGGCTTCTTCAGGGTAGTGACCAAAGGGTTACCCGCAGAAGCCTATGTGTACATCGTTATTTGTGCCATTTGTCGTAGCGAGCGGTGTATGTACGGGCGTGCATGGAGTAAAAGGATCAAGACAGCGACTTCCTAGTGCAAACAATAGCTTTGGAATTTAGCCATCGGCAAAGGCAAAAGGCTGTAGGTAAGTTATACTCGCCTATAACTTAACACCTTGGTTGGCCTCGGCTTCATGAAAAAATTGTGATAAAACATTCAAGCATCTCGCGTGCAGCAGTCATAAATGTGCGTATTGAGACAAGTCAACGCCGCGGATGATGTAATGGCATAATTTAAGAAACGTGGTAAAGTGCTATTCATCACTACCATGTAAAAACCCATTTACAAATAGCTGTGCTCCAAAATAGAACTGAGAAATTCAAAGCAATGAGACACTTAGATCGTTTAGAAAAGATGTTTAAAATAATTCAATACAATAATGACACAATATGTTCAGCGCGAGAGATAATATTAACGTATCAACCCAGTGCTTATGTTAGTACATCTTTTTTAAAATTAGATCTTATATTTGTCAACGCTGCAAATCAGTATAACTGAGTGCCAGTTTCATTATCATATACAGAAAATTATCATCAAATTATAAATTAAAATCTCCGTACTCGACAATAAAAAGGGATGCAAATTCTTATATTATATTGTAACGTACTAGCGATCGAACCTCGTGGTAGCTACTTGGGGACGGGCAGAAAGGCATTAGCAACCGGAAAACGCTTTGCCATAGGAGCGAGAGAAGGGCTTTTCATGAAGCAAGCACGTGGCAAAGGGAGACACGAGGCGCTCTGGGGTTCTCCGACCTTAGGGAACGGAGATCAAAACATCAGGGCCGCGTGCAAGCATAAGCGAGATGCGGAGGCGGCGTGACGTAGTATGTCACGTGAGGCACAGCTACAGAAGGGAGTGTACAGAGCCAGTGGGTGGGTTCTGGAGAAAGGGTGAGAATTTCGGGCTGACGCACAAAACTTGCGCCAGGGCGGTGCTGAAGGGGGAGCAGGGCTCGCGAGGCAAGTCACGTGTTGACGCGCCTTGTGTCCATGTGTGACTGCGGTCACGTGGGAGCGATGCGATGAGGATGAAAAGTGGAGCAACATCTGGAAAACCATGAAATCTAGCCCTCTACACAAACAAGTTAAACATTTCTACTCTCTGAAGACTAACAAAATATTCTCAAGAAAAGATCAGGTAACAATAACAGGAATAAGAACTGGTCGTTGCAAGTTCAGTCATCAACACTTGTTAACTGGAAATCTTCCACCCACCTGCCAGCACTGTGATACCCTTCTTAACTTTCAACGTATCTTAACTCAATGTCCTATGTTTCAGTACAGCCGACACACATACCTAGAGGGAGAGCAAAATCCTGAGTTGATGCTATCGTCCAACGAATACCAAAATCAAATATTAAAATTCTGTAAAGACTGCAATATTCTTTAAGAAATATAATTGTAAAAGGTATACTAGTATGGATACGGGAAACTAATATTGTAACAAAAAAATACACATATTTATTGTGTATTTTTACAGTCTTCACATATTTATATACATACTGTACTATATTGTAAAGTTAACATATTAATATTGTTAAGTTATATTTAAAGAAGTCGCTAATGACCACAGCTGTTGATGCGACTATAATAAATTTAAAAGAAATAAAAATATGGACGTATACATTTACATTGCATAGTAAAGTTCCCTGTTCCTGCGCAACGGAGCGTGTGATTGCGGGACGTCGGTCGCCTGGCCCTTCGCGCCGTCTCGAGTGCAGAGGCCCGTCCTCTCCGTCCTCTCCGCAGAGGCCCCTTCCCACGTCGCGACAGCGGCGCGCTTCCGAGCCCCGCGGCTCGTAGCAGAGCATTGGTTTAAATGGAGACCATCCCACGTGCAGCGGGCTTGTGCTGCTGCGGCGAACTCTCGCTATGCGAAGCGGAGGAGGGCGTGCGCGCCACCGCTAGCAGGACACAGCTTTAATGGTAGCCTTCCCACTGTGCCGCCGGTCGCTGCGTTTTACCTGCTGCGGTCCCTTTGTCGTCGCCGGATGGTCTGCGAAACCTACCCCTGCAGGACCCACCCCCTTGCACGGCGGTGCGGCCGTGGCTGCAGCGGTGGCGGCGTCGGAAGGGCTCTGCCGCCGTCGCGAGGGGGGAAGGGGTCTCTGCAATGTAGCGCACGCGCAGCCCCGCTGACGAGCCGACGTGCCGACGGGCTGACGCGCGCACGCCCCCTACCCTCCACGGGCTCGTCGCAAGCGGATGGCGCGTGACCGCCCAGCACGTGCCGAGTTACGGGGCCGCCGGGGGCGCGTGCTCCGTACCCGAGACGATGCGAAGAGGAAGGGGCCACGTGCCCACTTGGTCGCCGCGGAATTTCGGGGTCGTCCGCGTTGTCGCGGCTGTTGTTGGCGTTGCTGTGTCAACTCGTACAGTTACCCAATCGTTTTGTCGGGGCTACGTTATTCCGCTATTAGCTGTTATGTCACATATGTCAATGTACTTCTTAACGAATAAATTGGCATATAATTAACGGATTGATTGATTACTTCGTGTTTTAACTGCTTAGTCGCACAAGCGCACGTCTCTTCAGCAAGCAAAGTTACCGATACGTCGTATTATGATGTCAATTGTTTAGAATATGTAATTTTTTAACAATAAAAATGTCTATAATAAAAATTACACTTTCAATCATGCAAAAAAAATTATGATGAACAGTGTATACATAAAAAGGAAAAGGAGCTGACATATTACTAAATAATATTAAGCAATATATCTTACAGACTTCGACGTCGCGTGTAGTTCCGTTGTGTTGGGTACAAATGCGCAGTGAAACTACACTTAAACAACACTCTTATAATGATTCAAAGCGCGCTTGATTAGATTGGTTGAGAGGCTTTCTTCAAAGAAACTCCGAAAATCTCCCGAGTCCGTTCATAAACTCGAAGACTCCACCAAACCAGTTTTGTAATGTCGCTACCGCCTGCGCCGGTAGCCGAAAGTCTTAACAAAACTGCGAGAACTCACGGAAGTGGCCTCCAGATAGTCACTGACCGACTGGGAACCCTGATACCAACGACGCTGAGCAACTGATGAAAAGCAACGGCTTATAACCAGACGTATGATTACGGTCAAGTAGAGTTTCTCTCTTTCAATGTCAATAAGACATGGAACATAGTTACGCAAATAACAGCAATGAAAGCAGTGTACACGAACAAGTAAAAATTATCGTCCATAAAAGACAAAATCCAATCGTGTTTCTTACTAGTGAGTTGGTTGGTTGTCAATGATTCCGGGCGCGTCAATTACCGAGGTCATCAGTCCCGTAAGTAAAGTGTATGTTTTTTCGGGTGATCTGGGCTGTCCGGGTGACGCCGCGTCGAAGGCTGAGTTGCCGACGTTTCGACCATCCTGTCGTGGTCTTCCTCAGGGCTGGTATGCGCCGTGATGGTCAGCGCTCGTGTTTATATTCAAGTCTAGGCCGTGTGCTATTGGCTGAAGCAGCGGCCAATCGGAGGCCGCCCAGATCACCCACATGACTCTGGTCGCGGAAGCCTACGACTTCATGTATGTTTTTTCCTTGGTTAGCGGCGGTGATCTTCACCCGCAAAATGGCGAGATCTAGTCGGCTTCCGTCGACTAGCACGGCTTCCCCAATAACGCATCTCCCATCAGCAGGACACCGCCCCAGCCCGGACGTGCTCTAAGCTATCGACCGGTCTCCCGGCACGTGTAGTAGTGTATTGCATGTTAGCGTAAGTGTGTGAGAGGGGTTAGGATACAACAAGGAAAAGGTAGAAAAGATCGCGCGCGGACCGTGGCCCGTTTGTTAGGTACTGCTTCGGCAATCACCTGGTGTTCATCGGAGAAACCCATGAAAACTACCGACTAGAGCAGCTGGGATAGAATTTTCTAGAATTATCCTCCAGGCAGCGACTGAATTCGACCTATCTGACAAACTAGTATCGAAACTCTTGCCTCTGTCGGGACTCGAACCTCCGGACGAAAGAGAGTGCAATATGATTTTTCAACGTCTCCATTTTTTGAAATAAATTCGCAGTGACTGTTGGGGAAAGTGAACTGCAAGCAGAGTCTTTGCAGGTAGTCGAACCTGCCCTCTCCTTTGACTAAAAGAAACCAGATAAGCCTACTGTCAATCCACCTTCACTACAGAGACATGAAAAAATGTTCAGCTCCCGTCTACAAACACTTTTAGACTTAATTCAGTAGCTTCTAGTTCCGTCAAAGCAACCAACGCCTTAAACAGGCTTTAAGGTCGAGTAGCCCTATTCCACTCTTGGGGAACAAATTGAAGACAAATTACTAAAAAGAACAACATTCAGAAATTTTCAATATTTCCATATTAAAAAATGAATAAAAACAAACGAACCGAAAGTAACAATAAATACAACAAAAGAGGCTGACAAGAAAAATTCTGCAAGTTCTGATGAATCGAGAAAATGCAAGTAAAGACAAAAGAAAAATGAGTGCAAAAAAGACTACACCTAGTTTGTAAAAACAGGTGTATCGATTGGATCACCGACTGATGACATTAGTTCAAATTCAATTTGCCATGAAAGCGATGTCGATGATATTATGGAGTTCTTTCCCGCCGTTTCAATCGTTGGAATCACTTGACCAACGATTTGTTATGTAGTTCGCCCTTCTCCCGTACACGAATATTTAGCGCTGGTGAGTCAGTGTTTTTGCGAGTACTCGTAATAAAGAAATTCGTCATTTCTTTTACATTTTGCAGTGTTTTTTCATCGTAATAGTGTCATCTCCTTGCCCTTTGTAAATACTCTTTGTCTTTACGAGATCCCTTGTGTGTTGTCATCGTGTTTTCCCGCGTTTTCAATTGATTGGAACAGTTGCATCGAGTGATTCGGTCGGACTTCCATATAGTTCTTCAATGGTCCGTCTTTTCCATGGAGGCGCTAGTGTAAGGAGTGAATCGATTTCAAGAGAAGAAACCCTAAGCTTCTCAGAAGAATCATTCGTGCAACTTTCTAAAGTTTTGTATATTGAATTCATCTGTAAACTACGATTCTATTATTTAGTGTACATTGAAAACTTATAAACCACTAATAACTGCAGTTACATTTAAATAACATCTCACTTTATACATATTCCATGATTAATTATGTTTTATGCATTTATATTTATACCGCAGTATGGATAGATAACTTTGGATTAATTGTCGGGTTTGACGTAAAAGATGAAAATATTGTTAAAAATTAAGAGCATTGTTAGAAAAGCACCCTAATTTTGTAAACTCTAATTTGTGTTTTTTCCTTAATGGGCATCCATAATACATGTTTCCCCATATGTGTGTAATGTATGCAAGTGTGTGTAAACACGTGCAGAAGAGAGAGGGAGTGGAATACAGAAAGTGAGGAATGGTAGAAAGAAGAGGATGACAGGAGATGACCATTTTTTATGAGTCAAAGAGTCGAAATTCTGCTATGTATCTCACAGATACCGCGCCGACTGGATGGTTAAGTCATTTGTATGAACTAAAGACACGAATTACAAGTGGTATTAAAATGAGGGTTTTAGAGACATCCTTTACCACCGGATTGTGTCCTTTCGTCGTACATTTATATTGCATACTATGTATTCACCAATACGTATATATTTTTGATATCAAGATGTGTTTATTTGTTTTTTAATTTTCGCCTGGGTATTCCAAACGCCGACCCAAAACGACGAATTAGATGGAATTAGAAAAATCTTCGAACGGAATGATATAATTAGACATTTATCAGTAATCAATGAAGAACAAAAATGTTTGTAATTTGTTCGGAATTTTGATTAAAAATGTCTCTTTAATTAAAGTTCATTGTTCATGCTTTAAAGAATGTGTTATTTAAAATAAATAAATTGATAAATAAAGCTTTTCATTCCCTCTCTCTGCTCGATTCACAGTTCCGGAGATTGGTGTCAGAATCGGATTTAAATTTCTAGCTTCACAAAGACACACCAACGGACTGATTCAATCGTTTCATGTTTATTGATGAAGCGTCTTCATTGAGAGCTTTCATTGAGTATTATTGGCCGTAACCTTAGAGCATCGTAGTTATTTCACTGCAGTGAGACGCAGTTTGCGAGTGTTGAGCTTATATAAAGACCATACCGATATTACATAAAGAAGACAATTTAGAGCCTCGAGCCTTTTAGAGTTTTTTGCATTTTTCCTTATATCGTCTAACCAGTTTCACACATGGGTAGATCTACTCATTCCCCATTAACTGAAAAATATACGCAGTCAGTATCCTCAATAGTAGCAGTTGCTAGTCATAATTAGTACAATAAATACTGGCAGGAATATTTCTGAAAGCTCCGATGCCGGGGCACATTAGGGAGATTATCCTGAAATCCTTATTGCAGTGCCAAAATATGTTTTTTCTTACGGTAGCATTGAAACACGACAAGAACGTCGAACACCAACCGTGAATAGTTCCGAAAGCCAATTTTCACTCGGAAAAACAAGGCAACCTCTTCAGAGCGTAGGCTGCCGCGGCCGGAGTTAGTATTTACTTGGCTGTCGGGGTTCAAGTAAATAAGGCAACCTCTTTCAGATCAACAATTGAACGGCGTTAAAACTGACGCTTCCTCTACTACTCGTATTTGCTGTCACAGTAGCGGAAGTCTGTCTTGATTTTACGTGATCTACGCCAGTGCATTTCTATGAGTTGTCAAATGGAAAACATTTCATAATCAATGTTGTTTACAAAAGCGGCAAAACCGTGATATGCGGCATGATAAAACCGCACATGGAAATGTGTGAACGTCTGAATAAAGGTATGGTTTTCGCGATTCAAGAATGGTCGAAAGTACCAAAAGACGTTTCTCGTGCTGAGAGTCCAGCGACCAGCCAAAAACGATGTCATTTCTCGACGCTCAGAAACAACTCAAAGAATGTGTGCTTACAGTGTTACTAGTAGCACACAGCAGCAGAAATGTGGCAATAAATTAAACATTTTAACAAAAGCGTATACTTCTTGCGAATACCAACGTCCCCACAAATACTCTAATAACAAAGTATAGTACACAACAGTGCTTGCCAACTCAACGATCTGTGACGTCGCAGAAATCTGCTCATCTGCTCCGAACCAAGCCGCGGAGCAAAGAAAGTGCCCGGCACGACAGCGAGCACACAGTTTTCCAATGATGGTACAGGAGAGGGGGGAAACGTTTGGAAAATCGATAATTCACGTTTTTTAATGGTAATTGTTATTTAGAATTTTTATGATTCAATAACAATATGAAAAAATATATAATAGAACAGACATTTTTACATAACGCAAAGCAATATCGGACACTTTATCATAATCAGTACTACAATTTCACTTATACTCTTTACATAACATTTTTGATACAGTTCTAACTTTTTAAAACAATAATATTTTATATAATATAATGCGTTAACGTTATATAATATAATGCGTTTAGGTCGTCCTGAAAAAATGTTAACAAATAGATATCCGGGAGGGGTCACATGGGAGAATTTGGACCCCAATTTTGATTATTTCAAACATAATTTGGCTTGAAAATGTACATCCTCGTGATTTTCAGTAACGTTTACATAATTTTCTATCTGTAAAATCCTTTACACATCACATGTTCGTAGGCTATCTGTCAATTCTCAAAACGTACTTTGATATCGGGGGTTTGTGAGGTTCGCAAAGCTGCGTAAGTTGAACATGTTAAAATACTTCGGTTCTTTCGAACACACTAAACGTGTCGCCATTGTTCCAGTATCTATAAAAAATTTTCCTAAGTCGGAAAAAAATAATGGGCGAGGAAAAAAGCTGGTCTCCCAGTCATGTCGCCTGAAACACTGACAAAGGCCCACCACCAAGGTTTTCGTCACCAACGAGCCTGCCGCTCCCTCCCTTCCCACTTTGCTCCCTTCGCCTCATTGCTTGACGTTAGGGCAATGCCGCCCTGACGTCATTTTTTCTCCAGTTGGCAAACGCCGCTACATACGGATACATATTACAACAGTTCTCTACTTATCAAGAATATAAAAACGACACGGGACGACCGGGATCTCAACCCCGGCTCCTAGAGTGCAAGGCAAGTACTGTGACCACTAAACCGCGTCCGTTTTGCCCACAAGAGGGATTGCATACTTCGAACACACCATCCCACCCGTATTCGCCTAATTTATGCAGAGAAAAGCTCACAGAATTTTCCAAACGCAAATAGGCTCTAAAGGGAAAGCGTTTTGAGAAAGTCACATTGAGTGTAGTGAATGTGACGACGATGCTGTTGCAGACGACGTTTTTGTCAGGGCGATCCAGAGCCTCTTCAGCAGACCCCGGAGTATATGGCTAGAAAATGCGTATGTAAAACTAACATGTTAATTCTTTTTTGTGGACTATTAAGTATATGCAGCCCCAACGACAGTTTCTATTGTTTGATTGATTGACTATTTCATGTTTCCGGGCGCGTTAACCGCTTAGTGCTGCAGTCTGGTCTGTGTGGGAGAGAATTTCTTTAATAGAGATGGGGGTGATCTTCCTACATTGGATGATGAGATCCGACCTGAATGTCGACTTGCGGGGTTTCACTCATCCAGGTATCTCCCTCCAGTTGGGCACCGCCGCATTGCTCTGCTTACTCTCTGCAGTGGACGAAATGTCCTCTTTTTTTATTGGAAGGGGGTATTACTTTTAAATCCACCCTAGACGTATGATGTGCAAAGGATACTGCGCTCTTTCAATTTATTCGCGTCGCCGACGTCGTAACATTTGGATAAATAAATATTTTTGTATAAATAAATCACATTTAATAACCACGCTAACTACCGCCAAAATACATAGATCGACTGTACTCTTTGAAATGATCTTCACTCCATGAAATGCGACAGTGCTGCCATCAGCTGGTAAAACATATTGTGGTGCTGGGTATAGATTCTGTGCTCAGTCGTATGAAAACTGTTCTGCTGGCCAGTGGAGTTAATATCTGTGGTGCTTATATTTCGAGCATGATGCCGAAAAGCCTTGACTACTTAAACAAAAGTTCAATGTTGGTTGCAACGTTCAAACCAAAGCAAAGCAAAGCAAAGTTCTAATTGTTGAGGGCGATTTCATCACCCCCAAATACTTCAGTAGAAAAGTGGAAAATACCGTAATGATAATGAAATAGACCAATAGTGTGATTGCGAAAGTGATGACAATAATGACAAGTATTGATTTTGTCACTAGTACGTATTTTGTCTTTAAGAAAAATAAATTATTGCATTTAAACGTTTTATATGAAGTGTCCTCTTTTTATAATGTATGTTCTCTTTTTTCATAATGGAAATATGGTAACCCTAAAACAGTGCAAACCAAAAGGTTGCAAGCTGAGTTCACTTCAACAGAAGAAAGAAGCCTCGATAAAACATCAGTAACATATACCACAACTTTAGTTGTTCACCTGAACTGGTTCTGAAAAAATGTTTTCGTCATTCTTCTTTTAGGGCATTTAAAATATTTTAATAGCATTTTATTGATTCATTTTTAG
Source organism: Gryllus bimaculatus (assembly GCA_017312745.1). NCBI lineage: Eukaryota > Metazoa > Arthropoda > Insecta > Orthoptera > Gryllidae > Gryllus > Gryllus bimaculatus. Next base: position 3,853,895 of record BOPP01000098.1, read on the forward strand.
TGCTATTTTAGGTCATCAAATTGCACCAGTTCATTATAGTGTCACATGATTATTACAAATAATACGAGAAAGTATGTATGGCTGAAGCAACGCAAATCATATATTTAAGACCCCTTCTGTTTAAAACAGCGGAAAGTTTCTTGTATTGGCCAATAACACCCAATAAAAATACCAGTGTGAGATACATGGTAAAAATGGATCAAAAAAGGGACGTAATCACTGTGACACTTGAGGGAAATAATTTAGAATACATTTTCTACGATCAAAATTCCAGCATTTCATGCGCAAATAGAATTTCATTTTATCGCATACATTATTAATTACATCACGCGACTAGATTAAAATGGAAATTGAATCTGTGTCGATACACAGATACGGGGTTCAGATATACTGGTAATAAATGAATTGGTTTGAATACAATTTAAAATTGAATGTCTGTTGAAATTCCTGTACCGCAATCCAAGCCGACGTTACCGACTAATTTGATTGAAGCACACCAGATTTGATGCACATTAGAGCAATGCAAAAGCAATGAAAATGAAACAGTATTCTTGCGTTTGCGTCTTTAAATCACACACACAGCTTTCAACATTTATTTCACTGCCCTCAAAACAACATCTCAAGTAATGCAACACTATTTAGCGGATTTTTACAACATTTTTTCTCCTCAATATAATCCAAGCCAGTAACGTAATGTAATAGTATACGTTATTCGTAACATTCTGGTGATAAAATGGGTTTCATATAACACACAAATATGTATTTTCTGTATTGTCCTATAATTTTATATACCTGCATTTACATGAAAGCATCTCAATATACTATGTATGAAATACTTTTGAAATTGTCTTTAAGCATTCTTTTTATTATACAAATGATCTATGAGAAAGGGAAATATTTTTCACGATATTTTAAAAGTACCTACATTTTCTTGAAAATCATTGTTCAGATGAATGTAGAATTTCTCCTGTAATTTTTGCGCAATAATACATTACAACACAAGACAAGATACAAAAGTATGGAATATATTTAATTAATTGATTTACTCAATGATGGGCCAATTGCGCTGCGTAACTATGTAACGATAATTTTGTATAATATTCTTAAGTTACAATAAATACATAAATATCCTAAAATTAATTAAATTGGATAATATTTTTACGGTATTGAACATAAAAATTAAACAGTATGTTTCATTAATTACATTGCTTGCTTATAAATTAAGAATATTATTTTTTTAGATTTGCTTTTTAAAAATTTAGGAAATTTTGAATACTTGAAAATCACCAAATCGTTTAAAAGACAAATAATGACTATGAGTTAAAATTTAAAAAAACAGGTGATTTTAACCTTTTTTTATTAACTTTATATTGCAATTTAACAATGACCTGCTATAAATATTTGTAAAAACTATTACGTATATAATTGATAGATTCCATAAAATCTATCTTTATTTTACAAAATGAAAGCAGTAACTTTCTAATACAAATCGTCTCAGTTTCTATACCTGTGTGACGAAAGAGAAAGTTCAGGCAGGCCAAGTAAGCTAGGAACTGTGATGGGAATACATCAGGCTTGCCACATGTCCCCTTTACACTCAGGCGTGGATAATAAATAAAAACAGGCCCCAGTCTTGGGATCAGCGCTAGCTGGCAAAAGTCGGATTAATTCAATTCCCATATATATGCGTATATATGTGAATGTGAAATGAATTCAATTCCCATATATATGTGAATCAAATCGCACATCTCCACCTTAAACGTTTTGTAGGTATTCGCGACAAAAGTGATTCTTAATTCTTAATAACCTGTTTTAAACCTGAAATTTCTGAATATTCTGAAATGCATATGGGTTCATTTCAGAATATGGGTTCATCAGCTACATTAAACTATTTAATATGATTACTTTAAATGTAATAAGGTAAACAAACTCGTAATTACGACATTAAAAACGGACTTCCGCATTCAATCCAATCAAATAAGAACATGTCATCTTTTTTTTGAACGTGCAATGGACATGTTTGTTTTTGTTTGATCCAAAGAAAACACTTTAATGTTTACCACTTCTCTATTTCTAAAATAATTCAATATAAATGACTACCATGGCATCAGACAACGTTTAAAATGCAGTCCAACATCAGGTTCTAAACAGTCACATTCATTAGCTTTCTTTCATCATCTTATTCGTATTTGTCCTTACACGTACTTTCCTGCAAAATGGTCTTATACCAGGATAGAGAGTCATTATTTCTCAGTCGTCTCCGTATATAGTAACTAGCAACGACTCGATAACCATTACCTTTGCTGCTTTTACTGCATTTTTTAAGTGGTAGTGTTACTACGGGAATCGAGTAAGTTTTGGCAGATACCCAGGCCTTTTTCTGAAGACTTTTGTATGTTTCAAAGTCACTTTCAAATCTGAAATAGTGTTGCTTAACTTTTACAGACTATTTTCATCAATAGAATTGTTGACGCCTTTCTCTTTCGTAATGCAAATTCGCCTTTTTCTGAGAGATCATCATGTAAAGCGAAGGGTGAAACTTTAAGCATCAATCAGTGACCAAATTTCACCTAGCTTACGTACTTAAACAGTCTCGTACACACCACAGCACTCTTCTTACGTTGTTATAGTGGAGTGTTTTCTAAGCAACTTCTCCACACTACCAGAATCCCTACCAGCTGGAAGGAGACTATGTCGTTGAACTGGATAGGTAGTCACAATCACGTCAATACTGTTTCTCACTGTTCCTACATACGACTTTAGTCTGTGAATAAGTATATTGTTCTTATTCTCTCCAACGCATGCATCACAGAAGAGTTTCAATCTTGAGAGTACAGTACACTCTACGGATTGCAAGAAATGTAGCGGTGCGTATGAAACTTCTGTTGCACATCAGTCTGTAAGTTCTTCACTCCACATGTAAAAGACTGGCTCGTTTGCATTACCGCCAACAATGCAAATAGAGTAAAAATTGAATTGCCTTTTGTATGTCATGTGAGAAAACAGGAGCCCTCATATTGGCTGAACGAACATGTAGTAGGCAGAATGAAATTCACCCGTGGACATGTTCTTGTTTGCTTTGAAACTGATATCAGTAATGAATTTTCAAGTGACATGATTTTATTTGCCCAAAACTGGACCTAACAATACTGTAAGAACCATCCTCTATATTATGAAACAGCCACTATTTAAAAAAATGGGAACATGCGTGGATTTGATTATCCCCTCTTCATTTGTCCGTGAGAAATATACACGCATATCCTTATCTGTAGGTCTTAGAAATCCCACACTACTTGTCACTTCAATGCACACATGATAACATGTTCAGGAATAATCATTATACATCTGGAGTAAGCCTGAAATATTCTTCATCACGTTGTCTACTGCTAGCCGTTCCGAAAAGCCCCCAATATTCCCAGACTATCTTTTGCATCAAATAGCATTTAATGAACGCTTTTCATAGAGGTGTTTCCTTCAGTTACTATTCCAGAACGGATCATTTCTTAACAATGGCTGTATACGCTAGATTTGCTCTTTAACTTGCTTGTAGTAATGGACGTACTTGCTCTAATTTGAGTGATAATACAAAGGGACATACATATTTTGACCATACTATTAAATCTTTTGATCGACTAGAATTTTCTTTGAAATTGTCCCAATGATGATTTGCAGATAAATGAATTTCAATGAAAACATTCTGTGATAAAAATTAAGGTATTACATCCATTATTTAGGGCAAATATAATCAACATATTACACATATTACATCGGCTCTGTAGCGCACTTACTACAATTTACTTTCAGTTCGTCCCAAACATTTTTATATTACTTGGAATTAAATGGATGTTAGAAAATCCATTCGTTTGCTACAGCACTGAATTCATTATTCAGAGCGGAAAACAAACTTTTTGTGAACTCGTCATATGGTAAAAGTCGATACATCATCTCAGATAATCCATCTCCTACACTATACTTATTTTTTAATTGCAAAACCAAACGAATCAGATTACAAAAACTATTATGGGTACAATCCGTCACCAAATCTAGCCATTACCTACGGAATAGAATTCATCATTTAGAGAAAAGTTCGACTTTTGAATCATAGTCCTGCAGAAAACTACTTCTTTGATTGGCTTTGATTTATTTCGTAAAATAAACAGTAGAAAAAAACAGCATTTGGAGTTACGGAAGAAACTATAATCTGTGAATATTTAATTGAGCTCAATAATCCATACCCCTGCATTTAATTATACGAGTACATTGCTGAATGATGAAAAAGGGTAGGGGCAAAGTAAGGTTACTAATATTTATTTGCATCGGTAAACTATCACAGGTTTGATTTTATTGTATTGCTAAGAAAATGGTACCCCACATCTCTAGATTCATTGTTATCACAACCAGAAAAAGAAGAGATTAAAAAAACGTGGGCATAATAAAAGTAAATTAATGCCCAGAATCAAAACGAAGGGTTCCTTTTAGCATTTTCTTAATGAATCATATTATATTGTATCATATCATCATATTCACCCTCTCAATTATTTACATAATACTTTTCCTTCTTATATTTCACCAGTTACGAATTACTTAACATTTATTTGCGAATTGACTCTCTCAAAATGTGCCATAAATAAACGAGTACAACTTGACACTTTTTATAGAGACGAATTCATCAATGTTTGATTCACGATAACTGCGAGCGGTGCGTATTCATTATCTCAGTGCGTCCTCGACCCACATCGTCTCGGCTACGCTTCAACGCGCGCCGGGACACAACCGGAAATAAAATGCTCGGGAGCCCCGCAAATCACGCGCGACGAGCGCTGCTGCATCGCGCATTGCAAGGCTCTCCATATCGCGCGCGCCGCGACATCATTCGGGACTAGATTGCTCCCCAAACAGTTCGCCGTTGTCGTACGCGTTGTCGCGCGCCAGGGGCACGACGGGAGAGGGGCAGGGCGCTGGAAGGCAGGGGAATAGGTGTGGGCGATGGAGAGTAGTTGAGATAGGGCTGAAAGGTACAGGGCGGGGTGGCGAGCCTGAGGGAGGGGCGTGAGCGCGGTGTGGTAAGTGGGGCGGGCGGGAGGAGCGGACGGGAAGGTCGGCGGTGGGCGGGTAGGAAGAAAGGTACGGGCGGGGAACGGCCGATCAGGGACGGGGCAAAGGGTGGGGCAGGGAAGATGGATGAATGGCGGGCAGGAGACGGAGGGGCAGGGCGCTGTCCGGGGGAGGAGAAGGGCAATAGAGGTGGAGAGGAAAGGGCGGGAAATTATTCGAATGTGGAGGGAATTGAGTAGGCCGGGAACCGGAGGGAATGAGGCGTGGCGGGAAGGGCGTGGCGGCGGGCCGCGGCGGATTAGCGAGGGTGGTGCGGGCGGGGGCGGGGCTTGTGCGTGGGTTGAGAACGGACCACAAACTGGGCGGCGCTGTTTGTATGGAACAGCGCTCGTCGAGGTGCTCATCGGGAGAAATGCGGGCGGGCGCAGAAGAGCTCTCCTTTCCAGCCATTTCACCGTCCGATGGTCGGCGCCCAGCCCCGGCTCGCCGCCGTGCCGCGCCCGCTCTCTAGCGTCCGTTGCGAGAACTGCTAGGCCTTTCGCCACGTGGAAAGCCCTTTCGTATGTTGATGCAGACTCCTCGCATAGTTACAAAGAGGGTGCAAAGCGGCGTATATTGCGCACGAGCAACCAGTAAGAAGGTGGTGGTGTTCCTCCTCCTACAATGAAAGATACGGCGCCGACGAAATAGTCGGCTTGTGCATTTTCCCCTAAAGAGATCTCCCTGAGCTGAACACCGTCCCAGTCGGGAGAAACTCTAAGCTCCCGATAGATCTTCTGATACGTATGGCAGTGCAGTGCATATGAGTACGCGTGTTTGTGTGGATAGAGCAAGGGATGATGATGATGAGGACGTAAATATTGCACGCGTTCTGTGGCCTGTTTGTTACGATGTTCTCCGGCTTTCGCATGGCACTGATAGGTGGAACCACGGCAAATTACAAAGCAGAGCAGCCGATAGTTATAATGCCCCTCCAGAAGAGTGGCGCCTAGGGAACTGAAATCAGGATGACGTATATCCCGAAGTACGATTAGTGTTCTAATTTTAGGTCACGTGCCACTTCATATTCTTTATTGAATATTGGTTATATCAGTTTCGAATTACGATCCAAAATTCTATTCAAAACCTGTACCTTTCTTGCAAATTCTCTTTACGTTTCGGTTGTTTGGTTGGTTGTTAGTGAATTCTGGCGCGTCAATGGTTAATGTCATTAGTCCCGTTAGGGTAGTGCTGGTTTATTCCACGGGAAGTGGAGGTGATCTTTCTCCGCTGGATGGCGAGATTCGGGGCCGACGTACCGTCGTCTAGCGTAGTTTCCCTCAACCAGGTATCTCCCACCAGCAGGGCACCGCGCAACCGGAACACGCTCTAAGCTCCCGACCGGTCTCCCGGCATGTGTGGTAGTGTATTGCATGTCAGTGTAACTGTGTGTAAAGATCAGGGATTTGTATCAAAATTGATTTACTCAAGGATAGGAACATGTATTTAACTTACACAGATGTCTATAACTATAACACTAAACGTAATAATCAGTTCATCAGGTGTCAGTATCAACAGGTCAATTCAAAAAGGTTACATACGATACATGTACATTATTTTACCATACATTATCATATGACATTAAACGATTCAAATTGATACGCAAGTTGAAATTCCAAATAAAATCCATTTCATTGCATCACCGGTTCTATACAATTAGAGATCATTCTTAGCAACAGGAAGGAAAATATAATTGATTTTAATAATGATATTTAATAAATTAACTAATATTTATGATATACTTCTATAAGACTAAATATGCCAGTAACAAGTAATGTAGCTCAGTTTCTGTGTCAATTTTCCGCATCGCCATCAGGTCTTTCATCCAATTTCCTGGTCCTTTGAACGAATGGTGCGGTGATAGCTTGTTTTGTTTCTGGACATAAATATAACTTCACTATCATCGCACGTTTTCTGAGCTCTGTAGGGAAGTAGTTATTAAAATAGTCGTTTTTTCAGGGTTTTTTTTCGCTGCAGTACGTTGATTCCGTCACGAATGGCGTGATAAGGGATAGGAGCCAAAATCTGATTTCCCTATGCAAGTAGTTTTATTACATAGGAGCAAATATTTCTATACAAATGTTTACCAAAACACACTTTTCATCTACCAGAATAATTCAACTTAATATGTACATATGTCAGGGCAGAGATACCAGACCTCTAGAAACAGTACACTGATTGAACTCTTCTCCATAATATGTCACACAGTTTTTAGCTATTTCTGATGTTAAATAAAAAAAAATTATGCTCCATCGTCCAGCCAGGGAAGTCTGAGGCGCCAGCAAATTTGATTAGCAAAACAAAAAATAAAAATAAAAAAAAACTTCCCAAATATATACCCGCAGAGAATACGTTAGAAACCAATCACGTACAAAAGTGTATGCATACTTTCGCCCCTAGTAGATGTCAAATACCGCATCTTAAACGGTTAGAAAATTTACGCCAAGGATATGCAGAAGATAATTTGGGCATAAAACTTGGGATGTTAATTATTTAATTGACTATTGAGTTATATTTTAAAATGAAGACCTACTAGAATGGGATAACTCCAGGAGAAAGTGACATCGGATATCTAAAACTCCATACCACACGTTCTGTTACTTTACAAAATCCAACACGTCACAACACCTCATGGTAGTCGCATTGTCAACTAAGCTAGTCGACATCAAGGAGTTGATATCGGTCTGGGAACACGAGAAATCAGAAGTAGTCTTCGGGAGATTTTTCTGGCCTCCCAACATTTGAACCAATGAACTAATTTTGAGGGTTCAAGAACAAAACGATTCATTTTCAGCACGATAATGACATTGACTGTGAAATTTACTTAAAGTGATGACAATGGACACTAGTACTATGCTATATTCAAGAATTCAACACAATTTAATGCAATTATTTAGTGAAAATATTAATGCATGTTCATGGCCAATATGTAAGATCATATGCACAGGCAAAAATCAATAAAATTATAAAATTTAATAATCCAATGCATGCGGACGTACACACACACGCACACGCGAAATAAAAACATTAAAAAATGTTGAACTGAATATTGAAATGAAACACGCAACGATTTAATGTCAATTGTGTGAGGTGTTTTTAGATGCAGAACAAGGTGAAAACTTTATTACATAAGCAGGAGCATGAGGTCCAGATAGCTAAAAAATGTGTGGAACACATCCATATGAGGGCCCTATCATCCTTACAGGGGATCGACAAAACTATTCTTCGCCGTTTATGCGCGTGTTTTGCATCGCGCCTGTACCTGCAAAGAACAAGAGGACGCAAGAACGGGAGATCCGTGTTTCGGAGCTGTGTGGATTTAGCACACAGGAATGGAGCGATATTGCTGAGCCGAGATTTACGGCCCGGTGTCTGCATTTCTGGCTGGCGCTTTTGCCCGCTTCAACTGTGAACATTGATATGGAAACACCTCTTTTCCAGACCAAACATTTGTTGTCGTCTTGGAGCTTTGTGCTTCTGTAATACAGAGATACCAAAGGCTCAATCAAGCCGTATAAAATCAATCCTGAATACGAGAGTCAATCGAGGACATTGATCACGCGAACGAAAAGAAAGACAATTTGGAAGGGCATGGACACGGAGGGAACGTGAAAATCGTTGCAACGTGCTGGCAGAAGGCAAGAACTAGCGTCGATGTTTTCGGGTTGCAATCTGCCTAAGACATTTCCTCAATTTTTTAAAACAAATTGTTTCGTCTTTAATTCACGCAACGCGTCTCCAAGCCCCGGGGGGCGTTGAGCGCTTTGCGTTTTCGGAGTAATTCTCCATTAACAGTACGTCGTAACCGGCACGTCTCGTCGCAGTCAGTTGTCAAGAGGACCGCCAAGTAACATCTCCGTGTACGCGTCTCCTACTACGCGCCCCTGCGGCAAGAATTCGAATGGAATTAGGATTGGGGTAGGGTTTACTTCACTTCACAGTGTTGGCCCCTGTGAAGCATGCAAACTCGTCTTGTCGTAACAAATTTCTCATGAGGTTCTACGAGGATTCTACGGGAATCGAACCCGGAACCTCAGTGAACCCGGAACCAGATGAAAGGCAAACGACTTCGCCACGAGAGCAATTTGTGGTAATAATAGCCACGGGAAACAACAGGTACGCAGGTCAGGAAAGGAGCGTGCAACCGGACGTGGTGGTGAAAGGCCAGCCCAGGAACGCACTGATCTCTTCGTAGCCGCATGAGGCGCGGGGGCCACGTGATAAAACGCGCTCTAGCAGGAAGTTGCCGTCATGCGCGTAAGAACAAAGGAGGATCGCATGATCCACCGGGCTGATACAGAAAGCTTCTACACGACTTGGACAAGTAGTGTAATTGACACTCTCCGATTTAAAGATTGTGAATTCTGACATTTATTACAATCAGCTCGAACGCGGTTATCCAATCAAGAGCGACAATACCAAAAATTAAGTCATAACAAAGCTTCCGATTGGATAACGGCGTCCAGCTGGTTAAAAGTCAGAAGCCAATGTATTGAAATTGAAGTATACCGCCCAAGCTGACAGTTCGTGTCGGTACAAAATGGTAATCGACATGTAGTGAGTAGGGGTGAAGTTAAACCGCAGGTATTGACCATGAACGAGGGATAAACTATATCTGTCCCTCCTTTAGGATAGCGACAGTCACGGGTGTGAAGTGGCTACGTTCCGAGACAAAGACTGCGTCAGTTGGCCAAGTAGGGTTTTCGGATATTATGTAAAATATTGTATATGCGTTCTTTGCAAATAAACTTTTCATATTTACTTCACATCTGAGACTTATAATTCTTCCTCATGACGCCACAATTGCATGATGTAAATGTGGTTATTGCAGAATTATATTAACAGATACAGAATGTGCATACTGCACTAAAATCGAAGATGTAAAAACCGTACGAGGCAATTTATCTTGCATTGTGATTATTTCCTATTTTTATAATCTATTCGTAGTAATGGATACAGATATTCAACACTACGACAAAGTAATTTGCGCCCATTTGGTCGCCCCTGTGTTCTACTGTATTGAAGTATGTTACAAAGATTTTAGCATCTGCAGACTTTTGACTGTGAAGTCGACAGGAGACTTTGCAAAAGTAAGACAATGCAAAAGAATATATTTTATTAGAAATTAATGAAATATCAGAAAATGGTATTACTTATTCTTAATTGAGGTGTTTATTTGTAGGTCCATAATTGAAGACATGAAATAAACAAGGATATAAGTCGATTTTCATACTTTCGAGAAAAATGAGTTTATAGTATAGACGGTACACCTACTGGCACATACATATTCTGCCGCTGATAATCTCCCCGTAACATTATCAAGAAATGCAACTGCACTTTGATTCTTGAGTGGACAGTTTTCTGTTTAAATGAGTTCACAATTCCGTATTTTCAAAAACGCTCGAACGTCAATAGCTCAAAAATAGTTCCAAATTTTTTCGTCAAACTTTTCGTAGAGATAGTACCAAGTGCACTCTTGAAGATGATTTGAAATTCATTTTGCTGCTTTTTTTTAAATACACAAATTTTATTATTTGAAATATTTTTCATGCCTTTAATACGCAACATTACAGTAATTTGTATACATTATTGTATTTGTGAGTAGACGCGCATCAGATAACTTTCAAATTAAAAAAAAAACTCAATACTTCTCTTTAAAAAAGCTTCAAATTTCGCATTTACAGTAACGCTCAAAATCAATTTTCGTAAAAACGGCTCCAAATTGTACAACGAAAATGTTCATATTGGACGAGGTTTTACTCTTATATTATATTATGACAGTAATTTTTCGTTTTTGCTATAAGGAAACCGAAAAATTGAGCAAATGTGAAAAAATAAAATTTGAGCGGCGATAGACGGCAAATGGCACGATAAAACCCGACCAAAGAAATTAGAAAACTACCTAGGGCGAGAAAGTTAGTTTATATTTCTGGTATATAAAGAAGGCTGCACTGAAGATATACTATACTAAGTTTTTTGAAGAATTCGTGAAGACTGTCTTTGTTAAAATATTTTATTTATTGCAGTGTCACGAGAGTATTTTATTTGTTCTCAAGCAGTGCGCGTGTTACGTTTTGGAAAATCATTTTCTGTGGAAAACAATTTCAAAACGTTTATCTTGTACAGTGCCCTCTGTCACAATCGCAAACTTTTCACTTTTTCTGTATAGCATTGCCTTTCATCATTCTGCATAATAGTCCGGAAATTCACAACTCTTCTGTCTTTTCACTTCAAGAGGGGTAAAATCCCGTGTTAAAGTGATTTGCTCATACGAACGAAATAAATCTCTCAACGTCGTTCCGCCGGGGTCTACATTATTCTTTGATAGAAATGCCGGTAGTGCGATGTAGCAGACTGGATCTCTTTTTCCACCCGTTTTTGTTCCACTCGCTTTGAAACTCACAAAAGAAATTACGAACATATTTCAACGCACTCCAATTTCCAAAATCCAACCTTGTGCAAACCACGGAAACCAACAAAGAGTAAAAACCCAGCGGAAACCCGACAGTTAAACGTTCTTCTCAACCAAAAGCAGCAGCTCGTCGTGTCGTGGCTATCGCAATTCGAGCCGTAATGGCGACGCACAACAATTCACGGCCCCTCCCCATCCATCAATCACCGCGTGAGAGGTTTCCTGGAAGACGGATGTCCTGCTCGCGAAGTTCGGCTGCAACTCGTCGAACCAACAAAGAAATACCTCGGCAATGACAATGGCGGCGCGCACAATGGGCGCCCAATCTGCGCTCGTTTTCTTCGCGGGCGGCGGTGAACGGGGACGAGGTCGGGTAGGAGGCGGAGGAGATAGCGGAGGTGGTG
>BOPP01000098.1:3865829-3886367 GCA_017312745.1 Gryllus bimaculatus
ACACTTTTATTAATGTCCATATTCATTTTAAAAATTGAAGTGATTTCTTTCTGCAATAATCTTTGGATATCCCTTGACATTTTTAAAAAAGACGAGAACAAGACTTCAAACTGTTTTAGCCGGGCTTTCAAAGGTCCCTATGGTTTGCGTTACAGGAGTGTGTTTGAGTATTAATAGCAAAACTCAAATTTGCTTTAACGCTAATTTTATGGACGGCCCCTTCGCGCTCCTCTCACTGCTTCCCCTATCCGCGCTCTGGGGGCAACATCAGCCTCACACTCCCCCCTCCGAGTGTTCCTCCATCATTCCCCCCCCTACTTTAATTTATTCGAGCCTATTATTTGTTTGAAATGGATGGCAAGTTCTATCATATTTCCAAACGTCATACCACCTCCACCCTATTCCCAACCTCCAAACTCACATAAAACTCCAAACTCCACCTACACCTCCTCGTCTCCCGCCCGCTTGTCTCTGTTCAATCTCCGTCCTCCCGACTTCGCCCCCTCACAACCATCTGCCGCAAATCAACTATCCTGGGCCGGAGACCTAATCATCCTCACTTCGTATCTTCCGGGACTGCACCGTATACTCTTACAGTCGTTCCTTCCGCCGCCGTCACGCCTCCGTCTGCGCCTCGCATCGGGCTTCGTCTCCGCCTCACTCAGTCTACACCGCTAGGCAAATGCTCGTCTCCGCCTCCGCCTCCGCCTCCGGGCTTCTGCTTCTGCCACAGGACATCGTCACAGATGCTTTATTAAAACCACCCCACTCACACACGACCACGCGCTCACACTATCTCGGTACCCGCTCGCGGATGCAGCGTTGTTTATTTCCGTTCCCGGCGTCACAACGAGCGAGTGAATGGCCTTGTTTTCTTGGGGCTTGCGCGATTTTCAGAACCGTATCGCTTGCTCTTGTAATTCCAATCTCGATTTAGCCTCACGAACGTATCGTTCTGAGTGTACTTGGAATCATATTTAGGAATATTAAACTACAGATACAGGATTAAGGTGACGAGAGTTTCACAAAATCAATTTAAGATTGAATGCTGATCTGGTAAATTTTCAAATAAGAAATATATTACATAAATATAGAGAATATTCGTTTCTACCTCATATTTCAATCATAATTATTGTAGCAAATTAAATAATAATAATCTTTTTATTAGATCTATTCTTTTATTGTATCAGCTAGCTTCCGCAGATGGGACATACACTAGATAAGACACATGTAGTTATAGATACATTTCCATATATATAAAAAGAACCACAGGTATCAATTATCATTCTCATCTGGTTCACGCGCTGCTCGTTACTATAGCAGATCCATGCTGAATAAGCAAAGGCGACTAATATAAGTACTGCACATGTACCGGCATTTCCCGACAACTACTCCAGCCTTTTCACATGACCCCCCACTATTCGGCGACTTTACTCATTGCATTCATTCACCCAATTATTATCGCTACTCATTTCATCACTCATGGGAGATCATACACTCTACAGTGCACTCTAAATGCAAAAGGTCACAACGAATATATTGAGCCATTAAAACATAAAATAGATCACAAACGTTGAGACTCGCATCAAATCATGCCGCCTCAAGATTCATTTTCAGCCGAATCGAGTGTATACTCGTTGGCGATTAAGAGCAGTAATTCCAGGTTGGCACTGTTCTCTATCACTCGAATCTAATGCATTTCATATAATCTTTTTCCGTTTTCTTTACTAGTACATGGCAGGATTTTCTAACGCGAAGAGATGATCGAATTTTATCGCGCCGAAACGATGATGAGTGCTATTGTGAAGAGTGTAAAAAATGAAAGGCACAATGTTGTGGCGCGCGTGCGTGCGGCGCGAGTTGACTGATGAACTAAGGCGCAGTCGAGGGTGGAGGGTGAGATAATATAGTGATAGAGGGCACAAGTCAGACTCTGCGAGGCACGGCGCGCGCGCTCAGGAGTAAATCGCATGGGCTGACGTGGATGTGATAAGGAGAGTGACAGCATTATGAAATAAGGTGAGGGCGTGGATTATTTGGACGCGATGACACTACTTCACGAGCAGTGTAGCCCCATCTCTCGTCCATGCATAGCACAACTACATAGTATGATTTGCGTCAAAGTCTCCAATCGGGAGGTCTGCTCTTTATTATATAACATACTATGAGGGATCTGGCAATGAACAACGTCTATAATTAAATTGTTCATGAAAAATGCCAACGATAACGCACACAACACCTATAATTACTTCAGCGTTTCCGCTTTCTTTCCGTTTTTTTTTTTTTTTTTTTTCACTGTAAGCATTTTGCCAAAGAAGCAGGAATAATATTTGAATGGCGATTTATTTGGCTTTTGTTTTGTGTTTTATGAAAGCGAGTCATCACTGATTATTCTATGTGATGCAAAAGAAGAGGCACTCTACCTAAATGTTAATTTTCTGCTCTGAGGGCAGGTCTTTTCTCCAACAATCTGTTCTGTTATATCGCCTCTAATATCTCGAACGTAAGGATATTGATGCAATTATTGGAGTCTTTAAGGACACGATTTACGAATAACAAGATCCCTTCCGTTAAAATGTTTAAATCTCTCACTTCTCAACTGACAAGTAGGCTGATGCTATTTTCACTTTATATCAGCTCCTTTTTTGGGCTTTCAGGAAGATAGAAATGGGAATTACTATTGTGCACTTTTGGGTTAAGCTATAAGATGTCAACTGGCGTGTCAAAGAACTTTGTTCGTTTGGCGCCTTATATTCAGTAGAGACATACGTCATTCTCTGAACCATGTTTGATATAATTATCTGTCGTTGGCTCTGGGTCTGTCACACTAAATTCTGTGCTGCCTCTGTAAGCATCGGCTCTTCTTCGGTGGTTAAATGCTGTTTCACGGGTACCGAAATCTGGTACAGCCATAAGATAGTAAAGTTACATACGTGAGGGAAAGTGAGTAAATGAATTACCAAATTATGGAATATTTAAGTGTAAGATGCAGTGAGAAAACTCTTTTTGGTAGGCTGAACTCAAAAGGATGTTTGATGGTATAATGGCGTGACTTTCTCTGCGTCAAACTTGGAAAACACAGAAAAGGGATTGTATAAATTCGTGAGTCATAAGAATGAAATTTGAGAGATGCTGCTTTCGTTAAAGTGGTCCTTATCTGAGGGTCATTTGCTTGACAGAGGCTCGTATTTACTCTTTTATTGACACCGAGTTATGTTATGCGTGTAATTCCACTGTGCTTTCACTGCAATTAACCTTTGAGGCTCTTCGGCTTGTTTATCAAGCGGTACTCGGCGCTCAAGAAGAGTCGCGGAAACGTTTGGATAAATGTCCATATCATAACCACACGACATAAAATTTATTAAATAGTATAGATCCTATATCTAAGTACAAACATTTACAACAGGAAAGATTTATTCTATTCTATTTTACGACAAAGCAACACCATCTTACAGGAGAATGCAATTTAATGCTGATGTCTTCAAAAATTATGAATTAGTTAATTTAGTGTCGTGTTTATTTTATTTAATCGTCTAAAGTTCTTATTAAGTTCTCCATTTCATGGTCGGTATGGTCACCTTACAGTGTCTAAAATTACGTTCCCGTGCACAAAGCAGAAAATTTTACCTAATGGTTTCTCTAAAAAATAAGTTTATAAGGTGTTTCTAATGGATATTTATAGTGTCCAAAAATTTTTAAAAACGTAATACTTTTTTTAAAACTTTAAATTGTTCATAAGTATTTAACATTAGTCATTGCGTCGTAATGTATGAGTGACTCTAAACTTCTTGTGGCGGCTGTTATACCGAGAAACAAAATAATTAATTCGAGATAAATTCTTGACTATCCGGTCGCTAGGTATTCCTCAAGAGTAGTAGTGACAGCCGCGGAAGATTAACGTGATCGGGGCAATTACTCCGGATAACCGGCATGAATAGATAATCGGCAGTTTCAATCAGCTATTTAGGTAGCAGGCTTTGTAGCTCACTAGATGTAGGCCTCAACTGGGTAGGAATTGCTTCAACTATTCTTTATGCGACTTACAATTTCACTCCTTAACAAATCGCACCAATAATTTTGGACTGATTTTGTCAAATGATATTCTGAGGTTCAATCACGAAACGTCCTTAATTAATTATTTGCAACGTCGTATGGAAAGCATTGATAAAAAACTCTAAATTTTGGTATCGTAAATTCAGCATTTTCCTTTGTTTTACGCTCAAATTTAATGTTCCCCTTCTTTGAAAACATGAATCTTTTGTGTTATTGCATCCTTTAAACAACAATTGGTTAGTACGCGCAGGTAGAAGAGACTTCCTTAACCTCGGTACCAAGGGCGGCAGATATCCGCTCCGCGTCAGGAGCTAACACTGCAAGTTAATGAGTGTTTTTACAGGGCAACTTCGGGTCGCAAGCAGCCCCATGATGGAGAACGCTGGCGGGCGACATTGTCAAGGAGAATGCAGCGGGATAGGCGTAAACCATCGAAAGCCTGTGGACAGGAAGATGATCCTCTGGGATCAGAACGGGCAAATAAAGCTCACCTCTACGAAACACGTCAGGTATCCACATGGGGATGGTTTCGAAACTGAATAACTAAGCAACACCCAACTAATATTCCTAATGTTGCGCGCTCGCTGCATAGAAAGTAGAATAAGGTATAAAATCAACTGTATCAGGTGCTGTTCAGTTGAATCACATTTCCGACGCGATCGTGCTCGGACATGTTGGCCGATCGGGGTTAGTGAATACAGCTGCAGGAAAAGACATGTGTAGAGTAGGGTTAGTGCGAGTGAGTAATAGGAGTGGGTGGCACTAAAGGAGTAGAGAATGGTTAGGATTAATGGCAGTCATGCTATAAATGCGACTATTCGCTTGTAGAGATGATGTTGCAGCTACACGCGCATAACGATGAGAGCAAGGGGCTTGAGTGGTATCTAAGAGATGGAGATGTAACTCTAATGAATGTTTTGCTCGCTCAGTATAGCACGCTAAAGGCGACACCTCGCTGCTCGTGACACAGGATTGAGCTTGCGCTCTTTTCCTGTCAGCGGATCAGTTACATGGCGCTTATTATTTCAATCTTGTATTATAGTTGTCGCATTATTTTGTGCTTTTCCATGGGCGCTTCGCAGCGTAAACGGCGCAGAGGGGAAGGTTGATATAATAAAATAATTCAATGATCAAGCCTTCGGCTTAATCGGCTATAAAGGAATTATGAGAGACA
Source organism: Gryllus bimaculatus (assembly GCA_017312745.1). Classification (NCBI taxonomy): domain Eukaryota; kingdom Metazoa; phylum Arthropoda; class Insecta; order Orthoptera; family Gryllidae; genus Gryllus; species Gryllus bimaculatus. The sequence continues at coordinate 3,871,057 of BOPP01000098.1, forward strand.
TAATATCGAGTGGTTTGTATCAATCAATAATATAATAATGAATGGTTTAATAACTCGCCCGTGTGACCGCAGAATTCGCGCACCCACCTTCGCCATTCCTCCGCCAACTCCTCCGCCATCCTCCCGCCATCCCTCCTGCCACCCCCTCCGCTCACCCCCTCCGCCACCCCCCGCCACCCCTCCGCACCCCCTCCGCATGGCGGAGGAGTTGGCGGAGGAGATGGCGAAGGTGGTGGCGAAGGTGGTGGCGCAGGGGTGGAGGAAGGGATGAGAAATGAGGCGGGGATGAGGCCAAACTAAGGAGCTGAGTGATGGTGAGGAGAGGATTCGGTGAGTGGGAGGAGTGGAGGATAGCGGGGAGTGAAGGACTGTGGGGACTGGAAGTAGAGAAGTGGGACTAGATCGAGAGTGGGAGGAATGGGGGTGCAGGAGGCAGAGGGGGATAGACACTGTAAGGTGGTTGGAAAAAGGATACCAAGGACCAGACCGTGGCTGAGAACCTTTCAGAACGACTATAATCGGGAGGTCCTAGGATTCGAATCCGACCTCTGTCAAGCAAGCACCCTCACTTCTTAGAAATTCAGAACCAACTAGTATATAAATTTGTACTTATTATGTACCAATTTCGTACCAAAAAGGCGTCTGTAGCCGACGAATATGTAAGAAAATTACTTAACTACATGGTTGAATACAAAAGAGAAAGAAATTGAATTTACCTGTCTGCCGTCAATATTAAATTATTGCAATGAAGAAAGGAAGCACATATTTTTTAAAAAAATGCAGAAACCACCATTCCAAATAATTTTAAAAAAATCAGCTTTAAAGGGAATCATGAATGAACACGGAATAAGTTCTAATGGCCTTGAACGTTTTATTCCTCTTGCTCAAGTGAATACATGGTTTCTGTTCGGTTGTGACTATGAGCATTGCTAACTTCAATTGTGGCGGAAGTAGATATATAGATACGTATAATTCCCACACGCAAACGTATCAAATTAAAAGTTCAGTAATTGAAAATCGCAATAAAGTATGCATTTAAAATAAGTACATAAACGTCTACCTATTTAAAAAACTAGCATTAGAATTTGCAATATTCTGCACATTAGTATGACGTTTGGAAATATGATAGAACTTGCATCATTTCAACAAATAAAATTCAATAAATTAAAAGGAAAATACACAATGAGGCTGAGTTGCCGCAGAGCGGCAGGATAGGGGAGCAGTGAGAGGAGCGCGAAGGGGCCGTCCATAAATTACGTAAAGCAAATTTGAGTTGCTATAATACTCACACACTCCTGTAACGCAACCATAGGGACCCTTTGAAGCCCGGCTAAACAGTTTTAAGTCTTGTTCTCGTCTTTTCTAAATGTCAAGGGATATCCCAAAATTATGCAGAAATCACTCAATTTTTAAAATGATATGACATTAATAAAAAGTGTAGTTTTTAGGAACACATTTCATTAATAAAAATCTTAATCCAAGTAATTTAGTACTGAAAAGAGCCCAAACATTTTAAGACATGAAATTTTCAAAAAAAAAACAGAGGTTTTACTAAATCGTGTGCCACTTTTATAGACTTAATTTGCTCTTTTGAAGGAAAAAATGTTTTATTAGATTCATTTTGTACGCGAGGAATTGAAAATTGTACGATCAGCGATTAACATAGATTTTCATCTAAGGCGCAATACTGTTCTTATTTCTCTTTTAATCCATTTTATGTTTTGTCCATCTGTGTGCCAATTGGATGATTTAAAACAAAAGTGGAATTACTTTATATTAGGCTTTTTTCAAGAGCACTGAAACCATCAAGCATTGCAGTACGGTAGTCATGCAGTGAAATATTTGCGTTCTACGATTAGTCATTATATTCATTAGCTATGTCCACACTTGTATGCTTTGCCGGTATTTAGCGCAGCGTAATGACTGGTGCGTGTGGCGAAAGTGTCACACGTTCTACTGTAAACCTGAAATATATTACACCGCGGTGAAAACAATCAATGTAGAAGTGCAGGTCACGGTGAGTGGAGCGGATGTACGTTTAAATCTGCATTGAACTATCACTCTCTCACGCATGTAATTTGCCATAGGAGAATCCTAAAATGTCAACATTTATTGGCGTTACATATCATTTGACACATTGTGAATCGTGAATCAGAATGAATCCACTGATGAAATTAAAGGAAATGTGAAAATATAGGTGTACAAAATAATCATCTATACAAATGCTACCGATAATAAATAACCCGTAATCAAAATTTATCATTGTATTTAAACAATATATAATTAGTTCTCTTATCGTTTTCATTACTATTATTTTGATTATAATTATTATTGTAATAATTATTATTAATATTATTATAATATATTATGTTGTTGTTTTTTATTATTATAATTAACTGCAAACGATTCATAACTAACTGTAATTTAAATATATGTTATTTTATCTCTCAGACATCACGCGTTGCTTGACAGAGATGCTTTACTTTCGAATACTCGGCTGGTTTTGCGTAGAGTAATGAGATGAAACGGCTTAGGATGCACCGACATTTGAAACAACGTCGAAGTTCCCACAGCGAAAGCTTGCGAGATTATTGATTTATTGCTGATTGGCAGCTAATTGGCCGGCTTAGTAGTGCATTTATTTATCACAATCACCTCTTAAACAGCCCCGCACCAGCGCTTCATCCCCCTTGCCCACTCTGCCTTCCAGCCCGTTCTCCACAAACCGCGCGCTCTTCTCGTATTACACGGTCCGTCGCATCGCACGCTCTAATCGCATCGCGCGCTCACGACAGCTGAACACACATCTCGTATCTCAGGCTCGCCACAGCTGAACGCCCAATTCGAATCGCATGCTCGCAAACACCGAACGTTCTGTTCGCATCATACGCTCACACGAGACGCACGCCCCGCTCGCATTACACGTTCGCAACAGCTGAATACTCTGCTCCTCTCTCGATCCCACGCTCGCCGTAGCAAAACGCCCTGCTCACATCACATGTTCGCAACAGCTGACCACTCTGATCGCATCGCACGCTCACAACAGCCAAACGCTCAGCTCGCTGCGTACGCTCGGAACAGCCTCACATGCTCTCTCGCGCCATACGCTCACAACAGCAGAACGCTCTGCCAGCACCACATGCTCTCGCATCATCGCTCTGCCACTCCAGGTTCACTCAGGTGTTACCTGAGATGGGGTAATATTAGAACTATAAGGTCGAAAGTCAAACAAGGGGACCTTAAAACCTGGTCGGTAAGTGGTGCGGTGCAAATGAATGCACCCATAGTTATCCTTGACACTTAGATACTTGTTTCGCGATTTAAAACAAGCATGTTTACTTCCTTCACCCGCCAACACACCTCTCTCCTGGTTTCCTCTTTTCCTTCTCTCTTGTCCCACGATCAGCCCCTCCAACTCGCACTCCGTCCATCTCTCTGACAATACTCAATCTGCTACCTAACTTCCCTGGATACCATACTTTTACCCAATGATCGGCCGCAGCTCACCACCCCATTCAATTCTCTCTGAGATTCTCGATGAGACTCAACAAGCCGGGCCCGTTACGATGTTCTTACTCTCCCTTTTACACTCCATTCTATTCCATTCTCTCCACCACCGTTTTAGCGGCGTTGTAACGTGCAGGTCTTCGACCGGCAGTCCCATCCGCTTCATCTTCGCAGTGCCATTCCTTCAAGCCCGCATTCCCTCCCGCCCCCGCAGGGCCATTTCACACCGCAGACCCATCTCCTCTATCACCGGACTCCCCTCCCTTACACTCCACAGTTTCCTCCCTTCCACCCCGCTGTCCTCTCCCTTCCACTCCGCACTCCCCTTCCTTCCACCCCTCAGTCCCCTCCTTTTCACCCCGCAGTCCCTCTCCTCCATCCCCGCAGACCCCGTCCCTTCTAGCCTTCCACCGCCCAAGTCTTTGCTACCCCCGCAGTCCCCTCCCTTTCATCCCCCAGTCCCCTTCCTTCCATCCTGCAGTCCCCACCCGTCATCCTCCTCCCTAGTCCCCACCCTTCCTTTCCGCAGCCCCCTCCCCTCCATCCCCGCAGTCCCCGTCCCTTCTATCCTTCCACCACCCGAGTCTGCTTTCCCCGCAGTCCCCTCCCTTTCACCCCGCAGTCCCTTTCCTTCAATCCCCGCAGTCCCCAAACGTCATCCTCCTTTCTAGTCCCCACCCTTCCTTTCCGCAGCTCCCTCTCCTCCATCGCAACAGTCCCCGTCCCTTCTAGCCTTCCACAGCCCGAGTCTTTGCTTTCACCTCATCCTCCAAGAACCACGCGCCGCCGTTTTTTGCGCCTTGTTCCAAACCTTGCGCGCTGCGACGCTCATTACAATTGCGCGACGTTTTGCACTCTCTCTCTCTCTCTCTCTCTCTCTCTCTCTCACTCACTCTCTCTCTCTCTCTCCCTCCGCCCCCGCAGCGGAGATGCCGTGGCCGAAAGGAGCTGAGAGGTCGGCGGCGCGCGCTGCGGGCTGAATGTCAAGTCGAGCTGGACGGAGGGGAAAAACAGCGTGTCGAAATTCAAGATTTCAAAACCAGAAAGAACATGAGTTAAGCATTCAGAGAACTCTGGGAATATTTCGTTTTAGCGAGGAGAAACTATTAGCGCAAGATTTTGGTGTGTTTCTGTGATTGTATGTGTGTGAGTGTGTGTGTGTGTGTGTGTGTTTGTGAGCGTGAGGTTTTGTTGTAGTTGTGTGTATGGAATAGGATGTATGTGCCGATATGTATGTGTGTGTAGATACGTGTGTGTAGATATGTGTGAGTGGGGATTTGTATGAGTGTGTGAGTTTTCATGTGGGGGCGTTTGTGTGTGTGTAAGTGTGTGGGGATAATGAATCAAATTGACAAAAACCAAAACAAGGGAAATAAATACTCCCGACTATTAGAATGAACATGATCGTCACATGGAGAGTTACATTTCTAATTTGCTGAAAAATAGGGGTAAATGCAGAAAAATACGTTTTATTATGAAACGTGTTAAAAAACTTCTCATCTCATTACGTTTTCATCTTTAATGTAATTTCGAAGAATATAATATCGTTATTATTCTTATTACGATTTTGCATTGTACTAATCATTAAAAAAATAGAATAAGCATTGTTGCACGCAGACCATTCTTCTCGGTCGAGTCTCCCTTGTCATTTCCTGCATTGCAAATCGTGTTCATGGAAAATATATTTGATAGAATAAATAAGCTCCTGAAGTTTATATAAGTAGAATCTGTGAATTACAAGTATGTATGAAGTAGTATCATCATTGATCAAGTAACTATTTCTCGAACGGCCAGTAAATGGAAGTTATAGCGAACACACTAAAGCCATAGTAAATGAAAAATTAAGAGTACATGGAAATTTAAAAATATATATTTAGAGTCGTGTTTAATGCTTTTAAATATATTATTATCGTAAAACGATATTCAACCTATCTCTGAAAGAACGCATTTTAAGTTTTTGCACATGCGTTTAAAGATATTGGCGACCAACATAGATGAGTAATAATCTCAAACATAGCTTATTCCAAGAAAAGCATAGCGAATAAATCATTTTTACCATATAACACGGAGATCAGCAGCCGATTATAAGTACGACCCCTGAGATCCCAGTTCATTCTGCATTTTAATTATAACAATCAAAATCGAGTTCCGTATCTGGTAAGTGGAAAAATATTAGCATTTTGAAGGGTAGCTGCTTAAAAGTGACATTTACCAATTGCTGTTAAATGATGGACGTAATAAATTGCAATGACACAATAGACAACAACCGCAAAACGTGCATGAATCAAAGCATTTGCTGAAGTGGACAACCACGAAAAGGGCGTAGATGCTAAAAAATATAAGGGAAATCTGATGAAATTTGCGAACTCAACCCCCGTAATATAACCCTCTCAAAATCAGTAAAACTCCTCTCTTGTGTTTATACTTGTTTTTTCGTGATTACATTCTTCCGCCTGAGAGAAATATCTAATGGAAATACGAAATAAACCATGAGAGTTGAAAAAGTCGAAAGAAATTAACACATTTCATTGTGAACCTGTAAATGTTTGCAAATCTTCAAGACACATTTATATTTCGAAGAAATGCTATTTTGTAGCGCTATAGAGCATTTAACTTGATAAGTATGTAATTTTAGGAGTGTTTCACCACTTCAGACTGCGATTTCACAGATGAGAATCGTGGGCTAAAATATTAAGGGTGCGCTCGATGTAAGTACACGCTGGATTTAACAGCAGCTACTTTCGATGTCCTTGTGTAAAGCAAACCCCGTCAAGCAATCCCATCTATCGTGAATCTGAGAGTGAGCGGCGCAATGCTAGGGCATCTAAGGTAAGTGATGAAAAAGTTTCATTTTGATATGGCAAATATTTAATATTGTCAGTGCAGGTAATATGGCCAAATAGCGGCCATGAAGTTAGCTAAAACTATTTCCGAATGATTGTGCTAGCATGTCGTCTGGGACAGTGTAAGAAGTGCGGTAACACTTCTACAGTTCTACCTACCAGGCATGATTCGCACTCTCCAGCTTTTATTGTCAAGAATGCGCTGAAGGCGCTCTGTTCTTATAACTTCTTATCAATTTTTTATAAAATCTCCCAATATTGTGTTAAAAAAGGATTAATTCAGACCGTATTTTTGTAAAATTTGACTGTAAAAGTGTAATATATATTATTTATTAGTATAGGTAGCCCTAGTTCCATGGTCATGCTACAAGAAACAACTTCATTTGGCAATGGCCATAAAATCTGCAGGTGGGCATATTACCTTCAATTTACAATGTTGTTTGTAAACTAACAACAAAATATTCCTTAAACACTTTTTTTGTGAAATAGCTATTTAAACTTGGTTATTTGGCCAAATGTTAAAATATATTAATAGCAAAATTTGAGGCGCTTAACATATCCATGTTATCTTCACATACCTTAGTCAGTGTGGTGATGTATTTTCTGAAAAATTGTCTGGAAAGTTTTGACGAAAAGACGATAATGGTCAAATATTCGTGAATTCCGCGCAGCCCTCACTTCTTAATATGAAAACGACCGGACTGTCACCATCATCTTGCAGGACACTGTGCATTCATATTTCAGGAATTAAGTAGGAAACGATATTTCAAAAAACGAACTCAATACAACTATCTTCTAAAAGAAATCAGGAATATGCCTTCTGATTTCATGGCATTGATACTGAAATCTCCTACAGCTCTTGGTCGAGTTTCAACGGCGCACATCCCTAATTTGTACAGGACTTTCTGGTAAAATTATTTATGCGTGTAAAATTATTCACGTTCGCGTTTGAATTTCAACTTGCTTGGTAAGTAATACATAGAAATGTTTTGTATTCATTTCATAAACGTTTGCTAACTTAATGCTGGAGCTCTCGAACTACCAAATAATTTGGTCATTCCGCCAACTGGAGAACATTTCTATGAAATCTACGTATTTATGTAGCAAGAATGCATATATATATATATTGCAATTAATCAGATATAAATTTGTAATATATGATCAATTGCAAGATATATATCTCTTATGTAAAATGGGGTATGGTATATATACAAATTCCATGTATTGATGTAGCTAGAATGCTTTGCTCTTTTCCGCTACACTATATCACAGACGGGTTTCAACTGTCTTGTATCATTAAATAAATAAAAATAGACTTTAAAGCTTTCTTTCAATGAAATATTATTTACATGCATAATTATTTGATTGGTATTTAATCTGTTGCCGGTTTAATTAAAAGCGTGAGAAAATTAAATAAAGTTGGATTTCTTTGAAAGATGGTATTCATGACCTCACCGTTTACATCCGTTCGGTGACTACTCACATGCATGCTTATTGTCATATGCTTTTTGACCTGATTTGCATCAGTTCTTACAATTTGCTTTCACTGACGATAGCGAGACAGTGCAAAACACTCATGCAAACTATCCCTAACCTGGAACTGCATGCACAGAAGACCTTTTGAGGCATTACCAGTTGAAGCACGGCTCACATGGTTGGCTGGAGAATACATTTATTTCGCAAAGCGACGCAGTTATGGTCGCGTCTACCATTTTTGGTAGGTCAAAAAATCGCTTACAGGTCTGAACGAAACATGAACTCACATCCGTCTCGCTGCGTGCGGCGATGGGTGTCGGTTCATAGGTCGTGGGACTTCCTGGGAGGTATGGCCCTGCCAGAGTACCGCGTTTTGAAATTCCCATCCCCAGTATTAACAGAACAGTTCTATACACAATCGTGTTGCACCAAAATGAAGCGTTGGGAACGAAAATAATGGATGATAACAAACGAGCAACCCAGTGCTTCAAGAAATTGCCAAGTAATTCCACACACCAGCTTTGTATGCTGGCCGAAATTCAGTTCCCATTTACCTTAGTATTTTTTTCGCGGGATGCTCGCACAACTCTGCAAGGCTAGAGATGGTCTCCCAAGGAAAATGCGTTATGCAATTCTAAATACAATTCTTGTCATGAAAGAATAAAAATCCTCTACAATTTCTTTGCTTAATGAAATGAAATTACAGCGTCATCAAGTTGGTTTAATCTAATTAATTTGCTTAAAAGCACCTGCAGCATTATACCATAAACTCTATTGCAGTGTTCTGCTGAATGGCACGTAAATGATGAATGGTTCTATATGATATCTGGTAGTGTTCTTCATGATACTGCGTTCCCGATGTCAGCTGTCGAACTGTCAAAACCAGAGCAATTTATTATAATTTCTGATCCTGTCCATAGCAGTACTTATAAAAGAGTAAATGCTTGTTCGTAGATGTTTGTGTAACGTATTAGCCAGCGTGCCTCATGTCATCTATTTGGGGACGCTGGTAGAAGATTAGCCTGGCCACAGAAAAAAGGGTTTTTCCGTAAAGGGAAGAACGCGGAAACGGGAGACACAAGGCTTTGGGTGTCTTCCGGCTTATAGAAGCTTTTCACTGTTATAACAAGCGAGGGGGTGGCGTGACGTAGTAGGTCACGTGAGCCTCGCCTATATAACAGAGTGTACAGAGCCAGTGGGTGGGTTCTGGAGACAGCGGGAGAACCTCGTGCGTGTGCACAAAACTTGGCGCCACGACGGTGCATATGCGAGCCTGGTTCGCGAGGCTGGAGTCACTAGTTGACGAAGCCTGCGGACTTTATGTCCTTGGGTGACTGCGGTCACGGGGGAGCGATGCTGTGTGCGTGCTCCGAGGTGAAGAGTGGTTGAGTGCCACGATTCACGCCGATTCTCAATCGGATAAGATCGCTCCTGCGATCGAGGCAAACCAGCCGTTGGTGCGCCAGAACGGACTTTGTGTCCCAGCGTGACATTCGGTCACGGAAGCTAGGCTTTGTGCGCGCTTCAAAGTAGGAGTGGCGAATGCCACAATCAAAACCATCTTCAATCGGGTTTGGATCGCGATCAGGGGATGGTAGGTCTATCAGAGCTAGGGTGTAAGTATATTATTAAGTGTATATATTTGTTTTGTTTTCTTGTTAATAAATATATTGTTATACGAAAGCTCTGTGTCTGTGGTCGCTGTGAGTATCCATGACGTCACATTTGTATCGCTCGCGAAATGTAACTTCCCCATGTATGTTCTTTTAACCCTTCTAATTTGTTTAGGTTGATTTGTAACCCCATGACCACGCCTGCTACGCTGTTTATGTTCAGTATTACATGTATAGCAGGGTTTTCAGTTCATTAAGTCTTCTTGATTCGATGTAATTTGATTTTTATGCGGTTGTGGTAAAAAATGTACCTAAACAGATTCCGTGTTGCACTTCTAAACCACAAGAACAATTTTAATCTCCTCTGGAGATTGGTTGAATTTCACAGAGCTATGTACCTAGTGTCGGAGATCCACCACCGTCGGGACTGGAACCCTAGCCCGCAACAACAGGCATATGGTCAGGGAGACCTTCAGGACACGCTTTGTTGAGGAGAGGGGAGAACTCCACAGACTCCTCATGCAAGTAGTGACTCCTCACTAGGTTGCTGGTGCCCCAAGATAATTGGGTTACGGTAGCCACCTACGCCGAAATACTTGTACTTTCAAAAAAGCGACTACGAAGGAGTATCCCGTGACATCAGTTGACATGGATCGATAAGTGGATCTGCCCTTCTCGTGTTGCAATGCCTGCCAGCGGTTCCGAGGGAAGGGAATCGTAGGAATGGGAAAGGGATTTTAGTGGGGAGTGCAAGTTACTCAGTGTCTTTGGAAGATTTCCCCGTGCCTTCGAAAAAGAAAGAAAAAGACCGGTCAGGGAGACCGCAACCAATTTTCAAGATTATATTTCAAATATTTCGCGCTATGTGGCGATACTGTTGTCCTCGCTACCTTCATTTATCATCGCACCTTAACAGTCACGACTATCAGTTTTCTGTCTCGATTCAACTAGTGAAGTTCGTGATCCATTGAGGCCCATATTTTCTACAAACACATTTTTGTTTTCAGTTCATTTTATTTCTCAACGTTTGTTGTCTATTTACTATAAAAATATGTATTTGTGTTTTACATCAACACCTTAGAATTGAAAGAAGAGTAAGGGAATGTATTGTAACAATGCTGAAACTGCAATTGATTAAATTTGAGATATTTTTGTCATACAAAAAGCCATAATAAAGTATTTTTCTAATGCATTTAATAAAGAAATTATATGTATGTTAAAAATACCCATTTTTACAATATTTAATTGTTTGGTTTCTAAAATGAATTAATTGATTTAGAGCGGAGCCCTCCTGACCGCATGCCTATATTAGGGTAACAAATATCCATGCCTGTAGTTACGGGTAAAAGTCACCCGGTCAGAAGCGCTGCACAGTCATCAACGCTTCGCTCTGAGATAAACATACCCAGTCAAGATAAGGTCTAGGAACATTTTTATTTATAACATGATAGGATTTCAGTTGCTGAGCCTTGGTATTAACATTTGGTACACTTTTTACATGCAGAGACGTATGTACGGTATGGCAGAAATGGTACGTGCCATGGGCGCCACTCGCAAGGGTCACTATTAAGAGTATTCCTGTCCGGTTCTTGGCTCGACAGCCCGTTATGAGCCTTAGCCCACCAGCGTTAACCCAGCCTCTCGGCCATGGGATAAGGGGTTCGTCTAGTTACCGCAATGACCCCATCATCGCACATGCTGGTCTTCTTAACCTTAGAGTGGGCTTTCTCATCGTCACACAGCGATAGATACTGGGACATTTGTAAGGAAAGTACTTAGTTATAATTTGCCTCGGTGGCGAATCGCATCCGGGATTTCGCCACGGAAAGCATACACGCTAACCAACGATCCACATGACAGGGTATTTGGAGTACAACCGCTAAAACAAATAACAACCCTGATATGAAGTATCCTGATAGGAGCGAAAATTCTATGCTTGCCATGTGGGCCTTAATACTTAGAGACGCCTCTGATTACTTGGTGAATAACTACAATTCTGAAATGACTACTATACATTTCGCAAAAAAATTCAATCCGTACGAGTATTTGCAAATTCGTGAAGTCATCAGTTCAGTCATATTTTCTCTAGTTCCTTCTTTAAATACACGGCATTTAAGAGATGTCAGGAGATGTTTCTTGTTTTGGTTCTTCGTTTGCAATATATATATATATATTCAAACTGAGTACCAGTGTGCGTACTTGGTTGAGAAGATGAAAATGACTTTACAAAAAACAGCATACTGACTTAGCGTCGTTAAAAATGACATTTATCTTGATCGCATAAATTTGCATGTTTCCAACGACGTCAGGTTTTATATAGTAATAATCGTATTACGTCTAAATGTGTGAGATACAATTCCTATAGTTTTTTGCTGCGTCTTCATAAGGCATGATGATACAAATTTAATAAATGTATCTTTTCCTTGTGACATGTTAGAAATGATTCGTTCTAAAGTAAACGGTTTTGACGATTACGGGCCCATAAATGTGGTCCAGAAGATACGCGAACTGCAGCAGTTCGTATCTTTTGGGTTTTATTACATTCGTTTTAATACCAACAAACAAGCCCATCTTGCTCTGCAGACCATTTAAGAGCAGGAATTTCCTCGTTTGTCGGTCTGACTGGTTGTAAGCACTCTGAATGGGTAACGAATGGGTTCTCATCTTGCGTGTTTCCAACGTCCTTCTCACTTACGAACGCAATTTTCCCCACAATAATATGTCCTTTACACGAAATGTATTCTAAACATTTCCTTTTAGACGTATTTATGACACTAACGAGAGTCCATAATTGGTGTGTTTCACGGAAAATAACGCATGTCCTAAACAGTCTGTAAACGAAAATTTAGTTTTGTCGTACGTAGTGAATCAGTGAGAGAGAACATACTTCCAAAAACTTACTTAAAAAGTTTATTATCTTGCTAAGAATATTCCCTGATGAAATTTGAAGTTGAACCTTTATACAACTCTGGTTTGACTACGTTTAACTTACGATTAATTATCACAAAGTTTGGTGTTTGTTGCTGCATCGTACGATCGGACTCTCATACATCTTAATTGGTCTAACTTCGAAATGGAGAGAATAGCTGGGAATAATTATTATTTGGCCCACTATGAATTTCTAGTATTATCATATCTTATTTTAGTCATTTCAATCCTTCAATCAAGCGATCAGCGTCAAGCGTCAAGCGATCACCGTCGGTCACTGTGACAGCTCACTGTGATTTTTTTTTAGAGTGAACAGAATATTGATAGACATTTCCTACTTGGTAAACAATCAAAACACATTTTATTTCTTTTCTGAAAAATGACACTGATCTTCTGAGAAATGTAATGATGTTAAATACGATAAATAAAAGATGTCTGGTATCAAACTTCTGGGCAGAACTTTGCTTTTGCCACGGAAGCTGCAAGCTCTGATAATCGAAAGGATCTTTATCATAATATATTTTTTGTTACTAGACAACATACTTTATTTACCGTATTTAAGTATTAGAAGATATTTACCTCACCAGCGATCTAATTAATATAATTTAGTCATTTATTTCCAAGGACAACCACCGTATCTTACAGGTTACAGCACTCCAATGGTTTCCGACAATTCTAGTACTGCAAGTTTTAGAATATCAGAAAAAATAAGTACATTGGAAGACAAACAGAATCTTCAAACAATAAGCAAAACAACAACTACTACAACTACGAAAACTACAAAAAATAATTGGAACTATTAAAATAGTAGTACAAGCGGTTTGGAACCCCGTGACAGCGTTGAACTTATATTTACCTAAATAAACTAGTAAAGCTTCAAAATAAAATACTTTCTCGTAGTATTTCTTACTTTTGTAATATTCAAAAATTCAGAGCGTTGAATGCAATTGAATCGGCGTCGTTTTTATAGACATACCAGTACGAAAACTCTTTCCGACCAAAAATTAATCGAATAATTTGGAGCCATTTTTGAGAAATAAAAGAAAATATGCTTGGTGCAAAATACTCGCAAAATTAAAATATCAGTTTCATCATCAAGGCCAAATCAGCGAGATCGATCAAGGAATATCAGATTTTGGAACAACCTGCAGACGATTTATTGATGCTTTAGAATGGACGCCGTTCCAGATAGAGTAGTTCACTCCCAAGTATGTTAGTGTATGATCATCAATTAGCAAAGGAATTCTCTCCCCCAACCTTCCCAGTTACGGGTCTTCAATGAACCAGGATTGTTCAAATGAAAGAAGAGTTTCAGAAAACTACGTATTAGCATTCCTTCATATATTAAATTTTATTTAAAATGAAAGTAAATATTTGAAGTCGTAATTATCATGTTACCTTTTAGCTGTATAATTTCAACGTAAGACTGCACAAGAAGGAAGCGGAACTGAAAATAGTTATATACTAGAAATCAATGTAAGCATGTGTAACATATGAATTTCCATTTTCTTCTCTCCCAAAAAAGCTGACTGCCTCGAATCTCTTGCTAGTCCAAATCCGATGGATTTGTCGCAATTACAGAAATAAATCCAACTTTAACACCAGTTATTCTTTTTGTATGACTGATCTTATGAAATCCTCAAGGTATCAAATACAAAAGGGTATTATATAAGTGATCTAAATATTATTTCCCACATTGATAAGCCAGCTATATGATCATTTTGCGAGATTAAATTAAAAATTCAACATTGTAAAGTAAAACAATGCAACCAGGATTACAAGACTAATTCGCTTGGAACTAAATGACCATGAGTGAATAGCAAGGAAGTTTTAGAAACACAACGCGTTTCTCTCAGAAGAATTCGGAATTTAGAAGTTTGATATTCCATCTCACGCACTATCTTGGTGCATGACGAGAATAGCACATTTTCATCGAGGAGACTATTACGTAAGAGCACATGCCAGCTAGCAATGTTTCTCCATGCGTAAGAAGACCTATTACGCTGTACATCAGGTGCACGCGGGACCTTCTACATTATTCATTGTTAGAGGAAATATTCTCCTGAAAATGCTGTGAGTAAGGAAGTTTCCCACAGGCTTGAAGTATTGGCCATTTCAAGAACAAATAAGGAAAAACAAAGTTTTCTAGGTATACATCTTCTACTTGGTTGTTTTTCATCTCGGGCTGCGATAAATTTAGAATAGTTTGTATTTGTAGGGTGCGTGCAAATTATAATAATAGGTTACAGTAGATTCTAATGTAACATTATTTTTTGTTACATGTTTTTTTATTAATCCACTATAGATTCCTCCTGTCTTGTTACTGAGTCATTTCCTAGCTTCTCGGTATATGAGATTTTCCAGCAAAATTGGTGATGGAATATTTCTGATTTCATTTTCGCAATCAGTGTACGTGATTTTGTAAAGAACACGTACTTGCATCTCGCGGCAAGACACAAAGTTCAAATTCGTTGCACTGTGTAACAGCCGAACCGCCTTTAACGCCGCACCCGCCCCGCAAACACGCGCCGTTCCGCAGATATCCGCAGCTGCAGAGGCGCGCCCTCGCGGCCGCAGCGGATCATGGCCGGCGCCCCAAGAGCGCCCTCTCGTATGGCGAGCGCTTCGTCGCGCGCTTTCGAATAGTTATAATTAATTTCCGCGTAATTCCCCGGTAATTGAGGATGAGACGCATCTGGGTAATAGCGTCGATTGTCAGCACATCAAATGGAAATTGAGAAGCGATTTCGCGTGGCCGGACGTTCATTTGGCATCGGGTGCTCGAACTGCCTCGCGCTAGCCCGCGACTGCTCGTCGCTTGCCAGCCCCTGCGCTTGCCTGTTTGCCCACCCAGGCTTCCAGGCCGCGACCGCTCGCCCGCTTGCCACGACCCCGGCCGCGACCGCCCGCTCGCTTGCCTGTCCGCTTGCCTGTCCGCTTGCCC
>BOPP01000098.1:3886926-3897399 GCA_017312745.1 Gryllus bimaculatus
CCTGCTTGCTTGCCTGCTTGCTTGCCTGCTTGCTTGCCTGCTTGCTTGCCTGCTTGCTTGCCTGCTTGATCCCTTGTCCGCCCGCTTGCATGGTTGTTGCCACTCCGCTTGCCCGTTCATTTGCCAGCCCGCACACGACCACGAGCTCTTTCAGGCGCGTGGCATCGAGTGCGTGGGAGGACGCCACAACCGCGGTGCAAAGCGCGGGTGGACTCTTGAGCTTGTGGAGAGCGCGAATGATCGGTGAGTCGTGGAAAACGGTCGCGAACTTGTGGTCGAGGCGAAGTGGTTAATTGGAATGGGGTGTACGGGGCAGAGCTATGGCGGACCAATACGAGAGCGACTCCGCACATGACAATGCGCGTAAACGGAACCAATGCGACAGTGAAGGAGAGTGAGAAGAGTGAGAGAAAGAAAGGAGATTGAGGCAGCGTATAGGATCGACTGTAAATTTTGAAGGAGAGGTCTTCTGGAAATGGGAAATCTCGAAAAAAGAAGGAAAAAATGAAAGATATAAGGAAATAAATAAATAGAGAAATAAAGAAAGGAAAAAGAAAATTGAGAGGAAGCGGAAGAAATACAGATGTGTTGCCAAAGCTTGGAAGAGAAATGAAGATAATGGTAGAACGTAGACGAGAGAGAAAGATAGCGGGGTGCGAGGAGGAGAACACGTGAATGTCAACTAATGCGAGAGACGGGGAAAAAGACCTACCGAAAATCAGAGTGGGCGCGGAAGAGTTACGTTGAAAATCTTTTGGGTACAAAAACGAGAGAGCGGGTAAGGCGGAAGAGTGAGTGAGAGGGAGGAATAAAGCACGAGAGTGTGAGAGGAAACCAAAGAACGAGAGGCATAGTTAGAGAGAATAGAGTAAAAGTGTGCGGAAGAGGGAGAGAATGGATAAGAGATCATGAACACGCTGAGAGAGAAAGAGAGAGAAAGAGAGAGAAAGAGAGCGAAAGAGAGCGAAAGAGAGAGAGAGAGAGAAAGAGATCGGTCGAGCGCGTGAGGACGGAAAAGAGTTGTAGAGAGCCCGTAAACGTTGTGGGATGCCAGAGGGAAAGTGAAAGAAGGTGTGAGGAATCTAAGAGAACGAGCGGTCCGAGCGGAGAGATCGGGGAGATTGAGTGGAGGGCACTGAAGGAGTGGTAGAGAGCGTTCGAGCTAGAGAGAATGAAAGATCACGGGCAAGAGCTCGTGAACTCCGAGGAGAGCCTGAGAAAAAATAGAATGGATCAAGAGAGAACGCAAGAAAGCGAGGGGCGAGAGCGGAAGAGTACGGTGAGATTGGTAGAGCGCGAAAGAGTGGTTCAGAGCGGTCGAGCGCGAGACAATGGGCGACGGAGGAGAGCCGTCAAGGGAGAGAAAGAATGGAAGATAAAAGAGCGCCGCCAAGTGCCAGAGAGAAAGCGGAAGAGAGATTGTAAAACAGCGAGTGGCGAGGGCGGATGAGAACAAGGGGACTGGTACAGCGCGAAATATAGAGGAAGAGAGCAATCGATGGCGAAAGAGTGGACGTTAGTAGATAGCGGAAGATTGGAAGACGGTAGAGAGTGGCTGAGAGCACGTGAAAGCCGAAGAGTGCCAGAGAAAGCGGAAGAGAACGAGAGCGAATTAACACAAAGTGGTCAGGGCGGATGAGCACGGAGAGATTGTTAGAGCGCGAAATATCGGGGGAGAGAGCGATCGAGAGCGAGAGATTGGAAGACGGCTGAGAGCACGTGAGTGCCAGAGAAAGCCGAAGAGAACGAGAGCGAATGTAACATAAAGTGGTCAGGGCGGAGGAGTACGGAGAGATTGATACAGCGCGATAGATGGCGGGCGAGAGCGAGCGGAAGACAGTAGAGAGCGGGCGAGCGCACGCGAAAGCCACGGCGTGCCGGGGCGAGATCGGGCCCCCATTCTGCAGCGGGCGGGCATTGTGGGCGACCTGCGGTCGCTCTGTCGCCCGCGAAGCCTTTGCCGCCGCGAGAGGTGCGTGTCACGGCCAGATAGGCGGCTCCGCCCCGCTCTTCCCCGCTCCCCGCTCCGCCGCTCAGCCGTGAGAGCTCAGTGCACTGGCACGTGGGCGTGAGGGCGGCGCCAGGGGCTGTGTGCGGAGAATGTGACAACTCGTACGCCGGAGGGGAGGGGGGATCCGAGTGAGTAGGGCGCGTGAGCTGAGAGAGAGGAGAAGGGCCTGGGCTTGTTGGAAACGGCGGAGTTCCTTTACGCTCCACGGTGACGGAATTTCGACACTAGTGAGCTGCGGAGTCACTACATTCTTGTCGCGATCGTGGGGCTCAATCAAGAAATTTTAAACTAGTAGTTGCACTTCTCCCACAAAAGTCTCACACTGTTTTTAATTATTTTTTTTCACAAGATCGTACATTGTTCCCAACCCCTATACGTCAGAATGGTATTTTTTGTTACAAATATTCCACTCGTGAAATTTCCACCAATAAAAGTAAGAATTCAACAACTATCGTCCAATCAGAGGCATCTTATCTGTGCATTATTTATGATTTCGTTTTATTTCCTTCTTCCTATCACTGACACGTGCACTTGTTATCATATATTCTTGCTGGAATATAATCAATGCGTGGTAATGCACATTGACTTGGAAAACAATTTATCGTCATTTACCAATAAGTATGTTATGTTCTACAAATGGAAGTACAAATATTTGAGAGGCAGTAGAAATGAAAGTAGCAATGTTTTGGAGTTTCAATCTAGTCTGCTAAAGAATTCAAAAATATGTCATGTCGTAAAAAGAAAATTATTCAAAAACTAATTACTAAATTATCATGTACAACAACTGACATGTATATCACGTGCAACAATCAACTACACCATAAGTTTCGTGATTTAATGAAATTGACGAAATTATTAAATCCGTGAAACCAGTGTATTCTCGAGGACACCACAAATGCATCTTGAAACAATTCATGGAGTATTTTGCTACTCAAGGTTACGAACGTCAAAGCTATTCTCTCGTGCAGAAGATTGCTATAATTGACAGGCATGGGCGCTAGAATAAGGAAAACCGCGGGGAAAGAATATTAAAATTACAGGTCGTGCACAAGCTTCATCATTAAAACCGCCCCTACAATTAAATGAACAGGAGTCTTGCATCCTTAATAACATTCGTAATTAAACATAGCGCTACAATAGTTCCATATGAAACACCAAGATACTAGTTCCACGATTGTGGGTTTCATTACTGTCCATTAAAATTATTTATTGACGTTTCTTACGTTTCGTGTGTGTGTCTTAATCTCGAATAGCGTTCTTATTTAACAAATTTAATGAAGTTTAATTTCACATATTTTGTTCCATTGTTTCAATGTATTATCTTCCAATTCGCAAGCGCTTTTAAAACGATAGAGGTGTATCGAAATAATGATGATTGGTATTAATTTGCAAGGTATTTTATAAATCATTGGGGGAAATACTCTTACTATATATCACTTGTACGAGAGAAAATCTCGTACGTATCGACTCCTCTCCTTCTTTGCACTTTTATTCATCATGTAACTGTGTGTAGTAAACTCGTGCGGAAGGGATTATGGAGCTCAACAAAGCATGCGCATATTACACTTCTTCCCCGTAGGTCACATGTTGGTACTACCTCTCCCCGCTAGTTGCCTTCCCGTTCTTTGACGAAAATAAACGAAACCAAATCAAACAGCTCCAAACAACGCGCGTTGCTCTACCCCAATCCGCAGAGCAATGCGCGCATCGGCGCGCGCGGAAATCGCCGCCCCCCTCGCCCCCCCCAGACCGGCGACGGCGCCACGCAGTCGCGCTGCAAAGCGTTTTGTGTACCGAGGCCGCCCAAGTGCTGGCTGGGCGCGCGGGTCGAGCGAGGATTGTGAAGGATTTCCTGCGAGGCCTTGCGCTCTCCGCGTTCATTTGCGAAACCCAGCACGTTCGTGGCGAACGAGCGGGCCGGCGCGGCGCGGCGCGGCGCGGCGCGGCTCGGCGCGGCGCGGCGGCGTCATAATGGAAGCCAACGGCACGCGGTTGGGGAAACTAGTCGCTCTGAGAACAAAGCGCGGGCCGCGGTACGCGTTTCCATGTTGGACGTTTGCCTGACGTAATGTGCCGATACAGCGCAATGCAGAGGGCAATTGATTCTTCGGAACTGCGTCTCCAATTGAAATGCGGTTTTTTTAATTAGCTTCTGAATTACAGACGAGAACGAATAATCTCGTAGTCGTCTCGTACGCTCGAAGTACCAACGGTGCCTCAAACAGCACAGACTTTCACACGTGATTTGTCACGATTACATTACACTATAATTATTGTTTGAATTTATACGCAGTATTACTAATGTTTTACCCCTCTATTGAAACATTCTTTTCGCCACTCGTTTTGAAACACTGAACACCAATATTTACATTTACCAACACTCTTTAAGATATATCTCATAAATAAATAAATAACTATTTTGGTGAATACATGGACAAAACTTTGTTCATAAGTATCAAATGAAGTACACGCTTGTACATTGTTGAACCGTTATGTCCTCGTTGCAATGAACGTTAAAAATATTTTGCTCCAATTACTTACACTTACACACACATTTGCAATTCACAAATTATTCTGAAATTGAACACATTATTTTAAAAATGAGGAAATAATATATCACAAACGTCGATGCAATAGATAAAATTAGGTATACGGATGAATACATTTATTTTCTAAAATATCTCATGTTATAAATTTTATATTGTTCGATTAGTATATTTATTCGTGTAAAAAATGATAGACCTTAAGTGTTTAATAAAAAACTTTTATTAAGTATTTAATAAAAAACGCACCTATTTGACAAGATAAAAAATACCAGTTTGCAATATCATTTATTAATAAACTTGTCAATTATTTTTTTATTTACAGCGCATGTCTTTCCTTCGGCAGGCGAAGACAATGAAACAAAACGAAGTAGAATTTTTGCCGCAAAACTATTCGTTTCTATTAATACCTATTACGTTTAAGAGAAACGAATATAGTGAATCGAGCCATTGTCGTACTTAAAACTCGGAAGTTTATGCAATTGCATGACTTTTCTTATTTATTTGTCAGAAATTTAAAATCTTTTTATTTTATGGTAAATATTAAATCATCGATAGAAAACATTTGCATAATATATTAAATATTTTACATATTTTGGATTTTTCCATAAAAGTAAATTTTGTTTCATATTGTTGAATTATTCTTAAAAATATTTAGTCTTAAGTGAAAGTATTAATTAATACAAAGCACAAAAGTCTTGTAGTTGTAGGTATATACAAAAAGCATTAGATGACTGACGATCAGTAATGGAGGAGTAAAATGTGATAAGACGTTATTTTATCTCGAATAAGACAATATATCTTCCATGTTTCACTTGCCTTTCAGATAAGGTATTTAGCACAAACATGTCAAGTGAAAAATGTGATCTTACATCCTGGAATGTGAAAACTTCTATTTCGAAATACAAATCGATATTGTCTGATATGGCGCTTCCTAAAACTAGGAATTTAAAAACATTGTCATAATATTCAGTGTTCTTAATGCAAAGCAAAATGTGCAGAAGTAGATTACCTGTTTTTAGTTAGCAGATATCTTATTTCCATAGGTGGCAAGAAGATGTGATGGCCATCGCAAAATACCTATTTTTCTATTCAAACAGTGCATAATTAAAAGTTTTTTGTACATATTTAAACATTTTTGTGGCATATTTGATTGCAAATTTCATTTTCTGAACACGAATCGATGTCGCGTTTTTGTGACCGACCGTTGAGTGGCCGATAACATGCAGTTGAAAGCAAACAAAGGGGTAAAAAGATGTTGGAATTCCATCACATTATGGAAGATATTTATGTTTAAACATAACAAATGAAATTTTTGGTAAAAAACGAGAAACTGATTAAACGAGTATATTAACAATGAGTTTACATTACGTGAGTAAGTCATGTTATCTTCGAATAATCATTCCGTTCTTTAAACACATCTGTTTTATTTAGTTAGTACGATACAGATTTTCATAATTATCTCAAAATATGCTTCATTACTAAGGTAGAGTGCACTCTGAGTAGACTGTGTATTTTGATAAATTTAGATGAAAATATCGTGAACAAGTTATTTACCTTTTTGACATTACTGATGTCAATCTTACTATATTTCAGCGGCTTTGAACATTCCATTCCGACTAACCTGCCTTGTCCATTTCGACTAACCTGCAAATTTTTCTAACTATGGAACATGTTGCGTACAGTGCAAACGAACAAGTGGTGGCATTTTGCCAGCAACACAAGGAGGCCAATCGCATTCTCCGCCCCGTTCGTCAAATTTCCAAATGTTTGCCATTCCACTTCACCCGCTACCCGCTGCAAAACTTGAGCTCCGGTTCGGCCGCTGGTGTCGGGCACCTGTGTCACCGGAACCCACGTGGCCGGCCACGCTCCGCCGCTCGCCGTCTCGACTCTTCCCATCACCACTCCCCCCCCCACTGGCTCCCTACAATCACCCCTCCCGCGGTCACCTCTCCGTCCCTTCTCGCCAACGCGTCCTTCCCACAGCGCCGCGCCTCGCCTCGCCTCGCCCCACCGGCCCGCCCCGCTGCGCTCCACGCTTTTCGCGCTCCCCTGCCTCCCGCCTCCTCCGTCGCCCCCAGGTCCCGGAAAACAATGGCCTTTGTTTGCGCCATCCCCGTGCATCCCCTTTTTATTCGTATTCTAATCGATCCTCTCTCCGACAATTCGCAGGTCCGCGTAGTCGGCGTCGAGGGCTAATGAATGTAATGCGGGGGCGGTGAGGGCGGAGGCGGCGACTCGGGGGGGGGGAGAAGAGCCGCGGCGCGCGGGAAGGTGGGGACAACGGGAGAGTCGGGAGCAGAGCGGAGATGGGAAGGTTCAAAGAGGGGGCGGCGTTTTAACAGGGGGAGGGCCGGGAGGGCGCGGGGAGACGGAGGTGTTGGGCGGCGGGTGAGGCGGGGTGAGACGCCGCGAGGCTTCGCAATTAGGAAAACTGACTTTTCTTTCCGATGACGAAGTTTGAGAGAGGAAGATTCGTCTGGAGTCGGCGCTCGTATATTTTGGGAGACCTTCACGTTATTCTGCGTTTCATCACCGCGGACTAAACAAGAGAAAATGCAAACATCACGAATAGGTTCTCAGGAGACTCACATTCGATTTCCTTTTGATCTTTCTTATTTGAAGTTCCAGAATTTCTCTATAATTCAGTGTGATAATTGTCAGTTATCGTATCCTCTCAAGACATTCTTACTGTATCTACAATCATGAAATTCATGAGAAAACACTTTAAAAGCAATTAGCGATAATCAAGTAAAATCCTATATTCCGAAGAAGATATGAACATGTTCTCCAATGACAACTCATCTCTAAAAAGGAGAAAAATGGCAAAATTGAACTAACATGGATACGGGCATGACTATTTTCATTCATTTTACAAAATAATCGTTTTCAAAACTCCTGCACACCACTGAAGTATATTGATTAGCATCATGGCCGCATTCACATACTTGGGTCATTATCACATAAATGGAAATTTGAAGTTCCTGAATTATTCTTTAATTCAGTGTGAATATATTGAGTCACCACATCTCTCAGACATTCTTACTGTATCTACAATCATTGAAATTCATGGAGAAACACTTTAAAGCAATAACGATAAATCAAAGTAAAAATCCATATTCGAAGAAGATTTGAACATGTTCTCAATGACAAAACCTTTCATCTCTAAAAGGAGAAAAATGGCCAAAATTGAAACAATGAATACGGGAACATGACTATTTCATTCATTTACAAATAATCGTTCAAAAACTCATGGCACACCCACTGAAGTATATTGATTAGCATCATGGCCGCATGCAAACTATTGGGTCCATTAACACATAAATGAAATTTGAAGTTCCTGAATTATTCTTTAATTCAGTGTAATAATTGAGTCACCACATCCTTCCTCAAGACATTCTTACTGTATTCTACAATCATGGGAAATTCATGAGAAAACACTTTAAAAGCAATTACGATAATCAATAAATCCATATTCGAAGAAGAATATGAACATGTCTGCAATGACAACTCATCTCTAAAAGGAGAAAAATTGGCAAAATTGAACTAAATGATACGGACATGACTATTCTTCATTTTAAAAAATATCGTTCAAAACTCCTGCACACCCACTGAGTATATTGATTAGCATCATGCCGCATCACATACTTGGGTCATTAATCACGTAAATGAAATTTGAAGTTCCTGAATTATTCTTTAATTCAGTGTGAATAATTGACAGCCACCACATCCTCTCAAGACATTCTTACTGTATCTACAATCTTGAAGGTTCATGAGAAAACACTTTAAACGCAATTACGATAATCATATAAAATCCATATTACGAAGAAGATATGAACATATCTCAACGACAACTCATCTCTAAAAGGAGAAAAATGGCAAAATTGAACTGAAGGATAAGGGAAAGCGCATATTTCATAATTTAGAAAAGAATCGTTCAAAAATCTTAATTACCTACTGAGTATATTGATTATCATCATGGTGCATCACCTACTTAGGTCATTAATAACGTAAATGTCATTTATGTTATAGTATTAAAGTTTTTTAAAACTTCCGTCACTTCTTCTCTGACAACGTTCCTAGAGGAAGCCAATTTTTGGCATATAACGTGTTCTTGTAGTAATCCCTTATTTTTTTATTATTACGTTAACTATACTTATACGCAGAAGTGAGTCAAGAGCACCGCTTTGTAAAATCCCCGAGAACGCGCCTCTCATACACGCCCCTGGGACACTAACCATCGGCCAGAATGGGGAAGGAATTAGGACACTGGTAGGGTTCAGAACGCTTCACAGGGATTGGACTAGGCCCCGTGAAGCAAGCAAACTCGTTTCGTTGGAACAAATTACACACGAGTTTTTCCGGGAATCAAACCCGAACCTTGGTGAAAGGCACAAGACTTCGCTCTGTCACGACCTCCTACTTATTTTTTTAATAGTATCACATGAGTGGAATGTGAGATGAGGCACTAACCTATGCACCTACTCGCAAACACACGCAGCGCCAGCGCGAGCTGCATTTTGTGGAGCTTCCTTCCCCACGCAGTCCTTTCAACGCAGTCTCTTCATGGCTCATGACCGTGACTGCAATTGCGAGTATGCAGGTTTGACCCTGATTCGGATCTCGTGCGAATTGCATTGCGAACTTTTAAACTCTTTAAGGTATAATTTTCTTCATTTATATTCAAATTTATTTGTTTCATATGTATATTATTTGTGCAGTTCATTTAAACAGGACGAGTCATGTCAGATGGAAAAAAAAATCACCAAGGACATTTCCTCAATTAGTTGAACAATTCTTTCTGTCATTTTGGTGAGAAACACTTCGTTTCTGTGAGAGCGTATGTTTCCGCGGCCGGAGCCAGTATTTACTTGGCTGTCCGGGTAACGCCGCGTCCATGGCGAAGGTGCCGACCTTTTGGTCACCATTCTGCGACCTTCCTCAGGGCATTACGCCCAGAGGCATTACGCCCAGAGGCATTACGCCCAGAGGCATTACGCCCAGAGGCATTACGCCCTTAGGAAAGTCGCAGAATGGCGACCGAAACGGCAGCACTTTCGCCATGGACGCGGCCTCACTCGGGCAGCCAAGTAAATACTTTGTTTCTTCACAGAAAGTTCTAGACGAGTATTCTTTTATAATGCCCCAAAAGGTTGTGCTTTTTATCAGCTAAAGCACTTAGTAAAATTCTAAATATTTCTGAAGGAAAATTCTCCTTTTGGGGGATACAAGAAGAACCAAACTAGTCCAAATTCGTGATTTTCCGGCAGGCACCAAAATTTCATAGTGCTGACGAGTATTTCCCGCCTTATATCTTTCAATGTATTTGGCACTTGCTGAAAGGAAATTGCCCAACAGGTAGCGCCAGTAGTAGGGAGTAACCTGCTGAAATATCTCAAAATAAGAAATTTTGAACTTGTCTGGTTCTAGTAAGAAATCCCTCTATTGAGGAAAAACGCTAATTTGTGAATTGATGAATTTGTGAAGTGATTGCACTCGTTCACAAATTAATGCTAATAACTCCCGAGTCTAGAACATCGTTCCAGTCTTAAGAATACGCAATAAGTTGCGATGATGTACAGACGACGATGATATAGAAAAAGTATGAACCCAAAACAGCAAAGAAAATATTTATGGCAACCGTAATGACGACAACGCTTATGTGTTTTTTTCATCTGAAATGACCCTGTGTTACAATTACTATAAAGAGAGTCCCTCTCGTAATACCTTCTGGGAATTTTATGTTCGTTTCAATTTGAATAGTCACCAACGAGCTCTAGCTGCAAGCCAAACCCACCTGCCTACGTGCCGGGGGTACCTATGCGCGCATGGACGTGGGGCCTGGCGCTTGGCCCCTGCACGTGGTTCTCGCCGCGCCAAGCTCCCCGCCAGGCCACGCCGCCCCCACGGGGCCTG
>BOPP01000098.1:3903103-3923430 GCA_017312745.1 Gryllus bimaculatus
ATGGTTCTTCTCTGATGTAGAGCGAAACTTCCGGTAAACTGTGGGCCTTGGAATCTTGGCAAACGCAGAGTGAACAATGCATCAAGCGTAATGCACCGGGCTGAGAACTACGCCGTGATGTAATTCGATATCTCAATAAACAGAAATGTTTCCATAAATCCCGCGATTGCGAAATAATGGACGAGATCAATGGGATAGGCGCAATTTTTACATAGAGGTAGTAGATGTAACGCAGCAGGATTGATGCAAGCTATTATTGTGGCTATTTGGCTGAAACATTTGAATATGCAGCGAGCCCAACTGAATCAACCTCGAAGTCATTGTTTTCTCTACGTAAGGCAGATATTTGATTTCATCGATCCAAATGCAATGAATATTGATGTCCCGTGATTGCTGTAACGAATGTGAACTGGTCGTGACGAAGCAAGAGAGGTGAAATGATGAGATACGCGTTTACACCCGGGTTTACGTCGTAATCAAACGGCCAAAACAGTGATATAATATTACGTGGGTGTCAAAACTGTAGCTGGCCCCGCCAAATAGTTGCCACTGCCACCTGGCTATTCACGAGTTCGTGGTTAAAATCCGGAGTTGAGTATCGGTGTTTTCATTCCGTTAACGAGATACGTGAGGCACATGTCCACGTGAAATGTGAACGTGTCAATACCATCACATCAATCACGAACCCATTCGGAACGTCATATCATCTTTTAATTTTAGAAACAGAGAATTAATATACCTACGCGGTCTTCGTAAGTGACATGTATGAAAATAAAAAGTTTCTTATTCTATTTTTCAAGAATAGTAGACATTTTCGAATTTAAAAGGATAAAATTTAAATGAAAAACCATTTTCAACATCTTTAGGGACAATTCACACCAAAGGATGGGACAAAAACCATACCTATACTGGCTCCGTTCCCAACGACATGTCTTGGAATCCATAACCTTTCGAGTTCTCTCACTATTTGGAGTTACATGGGCGCTCGCAGGGCGGAAATACGCGGCTCTTTATTTATGATGTGTGGTTTTTGTAATTTACGCTACATTTGCCGTGTCTACAAATTTAAGCGGAAAACTTAACGGAACAATACATAATGTGGTAGTAAAAATTTCAATGGAAAGTTTTTTAAACACATTATTCTAATGAATTTTACATTCCGACACAATTTCAGTTTTATTATTAAATATTGCTGATTATTTTATTAATAAATTTAACAATTATTTCAAAACATGTTTGGCCCTATAATGTAGAAGCAACACATATATTATGCTAATATGAAATAATCTTCTTAATTGCATAAATCTTCCATTACTATTGATTGAAAGTTAACCAATTTTTTAAAATAAAACCAAAAATAAACACTTCATTTCAGTACAATAATAATAGTTTTTTATAATTGCAACATATGTAAATAATAGAATTAGTTTCAGAACGAACAATTTTAAAACATAAAAATGATCAAAATATACGTATATGTAAAAATGTATATTAAAAATGTAATATATAATATTATATTAATATTATATATCATCCTTAATATTTATATTTTTCAATGAATAACCATGTCATCTTCATTCACATTGATTTCTTCAACATCATACACTAAAAGTTATGCCTGTCAATAAATCGATTCTTGCAAAAACTATTAAAAATTTTCGAATTTTGTGCAGATTTTTATATCCAAAAATTAGGATTTGATATTTCTTGGAATGCTTGTAGAGCGAAAAAATGACGGCTATTCTGTACAGTACGATCGAGGGCTAATTCCTGATTGGATCTTAATCACCCGCCTCAGATTAGTGACTCGAATAACCGGCATCTAATAGTAAAGCGCCGATCCGGTGGCCGAGATCGCTAAGGCAGTAGTGCCGTAGCGATCTCGTACCGAAAGATCGCGGCGTCCTTTCACCCCCTATCATCATCATCATCATCATCATCATATCAGGGAAGGCAACGGGAAACCACCCTGAATAAATTATCCCAAGAAAACCCGTTATGGGTCACCTAACTTCCGTATATGGAAGATAGGACCAAAGAAGAAGAATAGTAAAGCGGTTATTGAAGAATTTGATGCCCGATGAGAATTTTTATTCTCACCCACGAAAAGAACGAGCTTAGCAAATGAGCGGCAAATTTACTGCTCGCGTGAGCTTTCTGTAGTGAACACAACATACAGAGATAAACTCCCACAAGTTACAGAAAAGCCCACCAGATGACAAGCCTTCCAAGACACACGAGTATAAGGGAAGATATTGTTTCGACTGTAGTTTAATTTTTAGGATGCCTAGGATTCGACAAGAGTATTTTTTGTATTGATTATTGCGTTGTCGGAAAACACAAACACCATACAAGAACGTTTCGGACCAAACACCTAAAAATAAGAAATATTCAATTTTTACAAAAAATAAAAAATATTCAATTTTTACAAAATCGGTAAGTGAAAAAAAATGTAAAAAATAACGAGAATTGTTGCTATGAGTCAATTCACGGAAACAACTTGAAACTATAACCTTAATTACTAATTATACAGGATTTCAACACAAATTCCTTTAAACACATATCGAATATATGCAAATTATGCTGAGGAACTTAGGAAACGCTAATATGAATACCATATTTATCTTACACTTATCTCATTCAATAACGAAACTGCAATGAGATTGAGGGAAGATATTCTATACTTATAAAAACTATAAAAACAATTTGTCCCCCAATTTTGACTGCGAGGGATTCATTTTATACCGGATATTCACAAGAGTCGTGTGTACAAAACATCAGCAGACGGACGGAGAGTATTTTGCAATGAAATGTTCTGTTCACAACGATCAAAACAAGAAGGGAAACTATGTTTAAATAAACCATAACATTACTTACTTTGCCGAAAGCCGTCAATCCTCCGTGTTCCGGGTATTTGCTGATGTGTGCCACAGAAGATGAATCCGCCCTAAAACACAACAGACATTAATACATTTAATCCGAATAGTTTCATGGCAAGCAAAATTATGATAAATGTATTCGGTCAACATGCCAGGTGAATTGCCTTGTAACAACCACGACATTTTCTAAAACTATGGGAAGGGTCATTGGGTATTCTCGCACATTTTTATTATATTCTTTTATACCAACTTAGTAATCTGTCACAGAAACAACAGATCACAAAGGAATGGAGCATACTGAATGTGCATAAATGTGCATATAGTTGCTGACATAAAGTTGGTCAAAAAAAATGAATGTCGCTTAATCCTTTATTAATTACATACTATTCAGAGACTCCGAAATTAGGAATTATGAAGGCGTGTCCATTACATTCGCATATCGAGGTGCTTTTTATTCACCGTAAAGCATTGCCGTAACAGTGGTCTTAGTCAGTGTATCCACTGTTGCAATGCTCTCTTGCTGAGAAAAATTAAGATATAATAATCTCAGTAAAATAATAATTGTCAGTAAATAGTGTAGACAACCTTTAAAACTTTCAAGTCAACTAAGAGTGAAGTTATATCTCGACTTGACGTAAAGTAGATCTTCTGTGGACAGGATATGGGTAGTTTTACGTAGAATCATAGAGACGACTGTAGTTAGTTACGTAAGTTAGTTAGGTTAAGTATTAATGATGTTACTATGGTTTCCGATGGATCAAAGTGCACATCTTATTCATTAATGAGACTCTTCCGTACCCTGATTATTAGGATCCGTACTTGCCGCAAACTTTTCATGGTCATATTTTTCTTCTCCCTCCCCCCCAAATATACGCACCTCTGGCAGGTCCTAACTTGAATCTCCGGGTTTAATGACCACTGTATAACCACGGGCGAACGTTCCTAACTGCAGGTAATAATTTTAGTTGTGTAGAAATCAACAGAGAAAAGTTCTTGCAGAACTGACATTCCCTAATTACATATCTACTTTGATTTGTTAATTTATACATGAATTGCATTAGTGTAAAAATGCCATAAAAATAGAAATTTGGCATTTAAGGTTTTAAAATTTGAGAATATTTGTCAATATTTGAGTGATTTATTTAACGTCAAAAAACAAATTCAGTTTCGAAATTTGGGGAGGGAGAGGTCGAGCAAAGATACAAAGTATGGGACCATCTCAGCATTTGCTCACTTGATAAGGAAAAACTAAAGAACGACAATCGAGGTGAAGAAATGTCGTCCTATTTTCCTTTATTTACCGTGGGAATGATTTCACAGTTCCGAACTTGATTTCTGAACTCTAAATGTAGTTTGCCTTCCGTTCTTCTTTCAACGTATGCAGGTTATAAAAGGGAATGTACGGACGGTATTCTTTCACCGCATCCCAGACCCGAAAAAATGCAAATTGATGGAGAGTAAAAAAAAAAAATGAATATCGCGCTGTGCACATTAGGCTTACATAGGTTGCTGCCCGGCATTTGTCTAAAAGCGATTAAATGAATCACGCACACCATCTATCACAACATTCGAACAACCAGTTCGACCCCAGTAAACGTCAGAATTGCCGAACTTGCCGATCCTCAACACAGGAAGCCAATTTCGGTTGTCCTTCTGTGTTCATCTCAGTCACCTGCTCAGTCGATAGTCACGCGTGCCTTTAAACGTGGCTAGTAATTATTATTTACTGGTGAACTTGGCAATGCTTCGCTAGTGCAGTGTATTACACTTTACACGCTAATGGTATTGTGATATCTAAACACGATATACGTCACGGTCACCAAAAATTCTAACTGTTGAAAGACTTCCTCGCGAATTTGTGTTTTTTCCCATTTCCTGATTTGGACGTAGAACCTTCAAGTAATATCAGGCGTTAAACTTCCATCCGATATTTCACAATCGCAGGCGCAGAATATGCAGCCACAAACGCACTTAATACTTAACGGCGCGGAGGATTGCATAGCGCTTCTGTTCAAAAGACTGAGGGAATCGTCATAAACGCAAATCAACAAGCCACCACATATCCTGTTTAACTCAAACACTCTTCAAATACAATAGATACACAGTGTGAGCATTTCAGCGAAATCAGTATAGTAGTTTTTGGGTCTATATGTGGCAGATTTTAGCACTATTTTTTACTTTTTCGAATACATACGTATACACGGTGTAATATACGTAGTACGGAGAAAGTTATGTAATGTTGCAGCAAATCGATTTCGAGATTTCAAAGGATATAACATGTTTTGTGGTCCCCTGATTAAAAGTTGTGTTTTTTTTGTTGTTTTTTTTCAAAACGTCAGTTCGTCTGTGAATACCACTAGCGGATATCCCCCGGTCAACCTGCCTCGACTCTAGACGCTGTTATTAAGAAAAACTTTCTTCAAAATTTGGGGGTACTCGAAAGTTGTCAAAATAGAGTAAAATACTCTTATAGAGGTGGCATAGGTCTAATTTTCAGGGTTAACTCTGGTTTCGAAATTTTGTAAATTTTGAAATTTTTCATGCATCTTCCTACTACTACAAAATTGTTTTTTCCTTCAAATAAAATTTGTTCTCTATGCTGCGTTATTTAATTTCGGTCAAACACATTATTTTGAAAATATTAATATTTTTCGCGCAATACCACGTGCCATTTGTGCAATTTTAAAAATACTAAAATCTAGCTTTTCTCGAAAACGGCTCCATTGTTTTTAAGCTTTTGGTAGGGATAGTGCGTGAGTAGTAGTAGTAGTAGTGTATGTAACAGTAGTGTATGAGATGGCACGAACATCGGTTTGCTCTATTCTTTTCATTTGCAAAAATTACAAAAACGTAATTTTTTAATTTTTCTCACACGTCGTTAATATTTGCATTAGCGGCGATTTGTTCACTTTATTATATTTATGAGTAAATGTGCTTTAAATAATGTATTAAGTTTCCAACAAACTAGACAGTTTTCTGTTAAAATGAGATCAAAATTCTGCATTTTCACAAACGCTCAGACAGCATTTCTAAAAAAGCGGCTCCAGCATTTCTCTTCAAACTTTTCGAACGGATAGTGCAAACTGCACTCTTTAATATGACATAAAGTTCATTTGGTGGTATATTTTGTTTCACCAAAAATTACATAAACGTAATTTTTTTTAACATCTCTCACGCCGTTAATATGCACATTTAAAGCAATTTGTAAATACTATTGTATTTGTGTATTAAAGTGCTTCAAATGACTTTTCTGTGAAAAAGAGGTTCAACATTCAAATTTACAGTAGTGTTTAAACGTGATGTTCTTAAAAACGGCTCAAAATTTGCCAACGAAAATTGCCATTTAAGACGACGATTTACTGTTCTTTAATAATCATAAAATAATATTTCTGTTCTACTATTAGGAAACCGAAAAATTCTGATTTTTTTTAAAAAAAAAAAAAGTACTTTCAGAGTCATTAGATGGCAGCTGGCTGAAAATATAAATGAAAATTAAAATAAATAAATTAAATAAATTAAATAAATTAAATAAATTAAATAAATTAAATAAATTAAATAAATTAAATAAATTAAATAAATTAAATAAATTAAATAAATTAAATAAATTAAATAAATAAATAAAAGAACTGGAAAACATAAAAAAATTGTAAAGTAGTATAGTCAACTGGCAGAAGCCACTCACCAGGGCGTGTTGCAGGTGTGCGTGAGCGTCATGTAGCGCACGCCCAGGTCGTAGAGCACGCGCAGCACGGCCAGCGAGTTGCCGATGCTGTGGCCGCCCTCCACGCCGATGAGCGACGCGATGCGGTTCGCCATGTGCGCCTCCACGATCTCTGCAAGCACACGCGCGCCAGGGCAGGGTCAGCCGGGGCTCGCCCACTCGCACACGCACGAGCGCTCACACGCACTACAGACAGGGAGCGGTCAGTGTTTCAGTGCGTGTCAACAGCGCATGGCATTAGTCCCGTAAGTAGAGTTAATGTTCAGGTCCGGTTGGTGGCGGTGTTCCTACTCAACTGCAACGTGGAACCAAACACTAAACAACGTGGTGTGCGGGATTCTAACCCAAAGTATCTCACCCAGCGGAGTGCCGGCCCACCCCTGGACATGACGCAAGCTTCCCACTGGTCCTTTGACATGTGTATTTGTGGAGTACAAGTAAGTGTAAGTGTTTACGTAATCGGAGGGGAGGGGACAAGAACAAGGAGGGGTGGTCGCGCGCGGCCCGTGGTCCGTTTGTTAGGGTACTGCTTTGTATTTCGCCAGGAGTTGATTTACCGAACACAACAGCCGACCGCTAGAATTCGACTCAAAACAGTGGTTAAACTCGACCAACCTATGTGTCAAGAGTTGAATATCCGTCATGGGCGGTACTGGAACACTAGGATTTGTAAGTCAAGGATACTGGAGATGCAACGGTGTTGCAACTGAGCTATCGCAGCCGGTTTTGCCGTTGAGGTGGGCACTCCAAAAGAAAGGAAGGAATCGTAGTATGCAAACGAAAGGAAAGCGAAAAGAAAAGAAGCCTGAAGAAAATGTCAAACACTAGATTTCAAAATGTATTAGTTAACCCAAGTTGGGAATCGAACATGCGCATCCTAGATTTCAGTTTGGTAACAGCAATTTTATAGTGTTAACATAAATAATACAAATGTCTTCTATATTGTACCATGACAACTCGTTGGCATGGAATTGCAACCAATTGCAGCGAGAATTTTATTGTAGTGTTAAAAATAATATTTATCATTATATCTTATTTAAATATTATTATTATTATTATTATTATTATTATTATTATTATTATTATTATTATTATTATTTTATTTTACCGATTTTTCACGCTTTCTCTTCTTTAGAAGGGAACATTTTCACCTGTCAAATTGATGTTATAGGACTAGGCTCGGACTGCGCATAAAGGAAAACCACGCATTTAAGAATTTCAGACAATATGATATGTTTGAAGGAGGGTAGCTTTGTGGACTTCGTCAAAGATATTTATGATACCTAAATTCTCCAGATTCTCCAAGTTCCTGGTGGCGACTCCTTCAACTGATATGACCACTCGGAAATGGGAGACTTCGTGCAACTTCCAAATGTTCTTAATTCAATTGCCTAGTTCTCATATTTTCTCAAATTTTTCGCTTCGTACTTCCGCAAGTTGTGTGTCAAAGGAATTGCAACATCGATTATAGACGCTGTTTTCTTTTCTTTGAGTATTATGAGGATGTAAGGGGGTACAATCCCAGTATAAGACGTACGTCTTCATCACGAGCACACCGTCTGCACAGCAATCCACGCTTTCATTCTGGTTTCGGACGGTTTCCATGATTTTCTATTCACAATTGGATGAAAGTATAAGAATGTAAGAGTAGCGATTTGGTACACTCAAAATACCACGCTTCGAAACCATTCCGCTCCAAACGCTCCGAAACGCTTCCATTATCCCCCCCCCCGATCGAAAAATCTGTTCTTTTGTAAAACTTATGTATGCAAATTTGGCTACCGCAATGAATTGTTATAGGTTTGAATAAACCATGCAAATTACTTCCTCCTTCATAGCAATTCGATGATTAATGCTTCAATGGGTAGTTTCGACTCAAAGGGAAACTTATGCGTACATTGGCAATAGACAGTCTCCAAAGAATGGGAGGAAGGTGATGCTGAACAATGGAGTGATATTCACAATAGACACTCAGGAGTGAAGGTAAAACACGTTCCAGTGAGGCAAGAGATTCTGACACGAGGCCCGCAGGTAGGGTGAGAACAGAGAGCACACATGAAAATTTTATGTGTGTATAATAAATATCCTGTTGGTGGCTCGTTGATTAGCGAGCTCGTTTTCGAAGGCACAACCCCAGGTTCGATTCTCAGTTGAGGTAAATTATAACTGCACTCATTATTAAAGATATATAGAATAAAATAGATTTATAGAAACCGAAATTATTTATTGATGCAAGACGATATCAAGTACTGATTTTTTAAACAGTGGTTCAATGTTATTTTCAAAATTTAATCGTTAGGGAAATTATTTAAATTATTTTCAATATGTATTTTATGTTTTGTGATATCTTATGGGCAAGATAGAACTTCGTTGACGTGAAGTCAATGTGTTGTTTTATCTCTTAACGGCAATATAGTATTCCATTCGAGCCGCTAGAATTCCACTTCAGACAGTGGCTGAATTCAACACTGCTAACTATCTAGTGTCGAAAATCCTGCCATCGTCTGGACACGAAGTTCCGGTCAATGGCATTGCAGTGACTGGATTGTTTGATTGAACTTGTTATGAAATTGAATTGAACTTGATTATTTAATTAATTTATTTATTTACTTATTTATTTATTTATTTACTTATTTATTTATTTATTTACTTATTTATTTATTTACTTATTTATTTATTTACTTATTTATTTACTTATTTATTTATTTAACGTTAAAACGGTTAAAAAGTGAGTGAGTCATGCTAGGGAGAGAAGTGAGTGTGTGTGAGTTCTGTGCTCGTTTACTGGAATTCTGGGATCCCTATCCTAATCCAAATGCACGTTGAATTCTAAATACAGATAAAATTATCATTTCTGGCGAATTGATAAGAAAAATTCCCTCCAGTGTAATAAAAACTATATGCAAAGGCAAATCAGCTATAACTTTTTTCTACTATCTGTCTTCAGGCCCGTCATGAAGGAATCGTGGAGGATTTCCTGCCTTGATAATGTGGAAAACAATAATTTGAATAACTGTATAACCCACAGAACTCTAAAAGACGTGCTCAAACAATGAAGTTCCATTTACGTCCAGAAAGAATACAAGTGGCCATCTCAGCAGTCGCTCGAAGGAAGAGGGAAACTGGACGAAAAACCTGATCGAGCAGGGGATCATTGACCCAGATGTGGTACAATTCTTGTTACAGGTTGTTTTGTCGAAATTGTCATCATGTTAAAAATAATATTATTTAGGTGGCGACACTTGTTTAATAAAATTATACTGAATACTATATTACTATATAAAATTATATTGAATTGCTGCGGAAGATGCCAGCATTCCCGATGGAGGGCGCCAGGAACTGGTAAGAAATTTTCAGCTATATGTCCGAATACTTTTGATCACATAATATATGTTGCTTTAGATAGTTTATCGAACATAAAATCTTGTCTATTTGCTTCCACTGTTCGATCAATGATGATTACACTATCGTAAAGAATTCGAGCTCGATCAGAACTGGTTACTTACCCTGGTTTAGACTTAATAATAATAATAATAATAATAATAATAATAATAATAATAATAATAATAATTTTTACTGACAATAAAGTGAGACACGATCAAGTGAGCCACATCATCCATTCCAAACTAGCTAAAAAGCACAGGCTACCTCAGAAAGTGGATGCACCATACTACCAGTATCATCCAGAAGCGGTACTAGAAAATGAGACACATAAGTTATACTTGGACCGCAGCATTCTGACAGACAGGACAATTCAGCACAACAGACCTGATATTACTCTTTGGGACAAATCTGCAAAGAAAGTTTGGTTTATTGATGTTGCAGTCGTTTATACCAGCAACATGATGACAACATACCAGACTAAAATCGACAAATACAGAGAACTAGTATTTGCCGTAAAAGAACAATGGCGAGTGTCAGAAGTGAAAACTATCCCAATTGTACTATCAGCAACTGGCGTGATACCAAAAACTCTCTGCAGATCGCTGGAAGAACTCTCCTTGGAGAAGAGCATTATCATCGGCCTCCAGAAGTCTGTTATAATCAGCACCTGCTCACTAGTCAGGAGATTCATGGGAGGATGTGCTAGGTTTTGAAAGCTCATTCTTGAAATTGTATTTGTTATTAGCATTTGAAAACTACTATTCTATGTTTACAATCTGAAAACAGTTATTTTATGTTGATGTGTTAGAATTCCTTAATTTATTTTGTAGATTTTAAATATGTCTGTGTTATCATGCTCTGATATTGTATCTGTGTGGTATCCATGTGAAACCAAAAACTTTGAGAATAAACAAAATAATAATTTTATTACTATTATTATTATTGTTATTATTATTAGATACACTTCTACAAAGAAGTTTTAGAACTTTTTGGTTGTCGATAGAGAAGAGGATTTTTAGGACAGTGCGCGAATAGGTTTGTCATATAAGAAAATTCCTCGAATTATAATAACTATATATAATCAGTATTACAGTTTCAGATTAATCGTTTTAGTAGCCTTACAATTCATGTTTCATGGCTACGCAAGACTTTAATTCACGAGTGTACCTTTTCTTCACAACTACTTGCAAATGCACCCGTCATGGGCGTCAGTGTATTCCAGTACTTTGCCGGCTGCACGTGTACGGCACGTGAATTTCTTTGCGGTTCTTTGAGCGCGCGTTGCAAAACGCGATAAACGAGTTTTCTCCGGCGCTGACGATGCAACTGCGCCTATCTGCGAGGGACAGGCGCCGCCTGCCGCCGTGTGCGTGGGCGGCGGACCGAAAGTCGGATCCTCCCGGGGGTTGACGTTGCACAAGCACGGGGTCGGCGGGACGTCTCCTCTCACTGGTTCACTCAATCAACGCTCACTTTGCAAATAAAGCAAGCAGGGTACCGCCCTAAGTCTTTTTCTAGAGAGCAAAAGGAAGGATTTTAAAATAGGAGTGATCACTACATGAAATACCAATCTTTTAACTAAACAATGATTATTATTTTTTTATTATTATAGACGTTCCAGGTTCAAAATGTATGTGTACTCAAAATATTTATGTATTTTTCTGAAAGACCCTACCTGGGTATCCTTAGCAGCAGTAGTTAGTTCCAAACATTATTGTTGTCATACAGTGATCATAGAAATATAGTTCAAAAACGTTAGGTAAATTATGTAACCTTAAACACCTTGAAAAAACATATCTTGTCGAACAAGGATAATAAAACAATTAAAAAAATAGACGTTTCGTTCTCTAAGTGTTATAAGATCTCGAAGTTGACTAGGCAACTGTATCATATTAGCTAACTTGGAATGTAGAGAATGGTTGTTTTAAAACATTATTGTGCCTTTAATATGGGATTTTTACCCCAAAACAATGCACATTCTACCCATGAATGGCCTTTTACACCTGATATGTATAAATAATATTGTTTAACACGACATTTTCTGATTCTCGTCTGGACAAACTTGCACGTGATGTGTTACATAGTTTTAAATACTTTATAACAACATATTCTAATATCATAATACGAACTTTAACCATAAATCCTTCTCGTGTCTTGCAGCTTTTACGGTTTTATAGTTCGGTGATATCGTGTTTCCGAGGGTGGCAACTGCGATGTTCATTATTGCGGCACATTTTAATCATAGGAAGTGCTGGTGTTCTTCCCTCGCTGGATGGTGAGATTCAACGTCGACCTAAATGTCGGTTTTTCCTTATCCAGGCATCTCCCACCAGCGTGGCACCGTCGCAACCGGGACATGCTCTAACCTCCTCCCTAGTCTCGCAACATGTGTGGTCGTGTAGTGTGTGTAAATATTGAGTGAGGGTAGAACTAGGATGAGAAAGATAAAATCATGCGTGGTTCGTGGCCCGTTTTTGACAACACTGCTGCGGTATTCTCTTGGAATTGTTAACAAACAAACAACAACCGATCACAGCAGCTCTCCTCTAGAATACTCCTCCATACATCGCCTGCATTCCAGAAAGCTAAGAATCTCGCTCGTAACTAGCTAGTGTCACACTGCCACTGTCGGGACTTGAATCCTAGTACCTCCTGGTCAGAGGGACTGCAGTGAAAGTTGATGGCCTCAGCCACCTCAGCCGATTTTTAGGGTTTGATGTTCTTATGGTTTTATGATTGAATGGTTGTGCTATTTGGTAATTTCAGGAATGGAGAATTTGAACATCCGATGTACACGTTTCTCAGCACTGTATGTATTCTGTAGTGAGGAAACCGAAGTTGATGGGAAGGAAGCAGTATGAAGCGTATTGTGGATATTTTGTTTTGACAAGACCCAAAAAAGAAAGATTGTTATTGCAAAACATCGTAAAGAAGACAGATACGTCTCTCTGTTTGTACCTTTCGAAAATATATGTTAGTGGTTGGAGCTGACTGCACATGAAGGCTCACACAATAAAGTTGTAGGCGCTAAACAATTATTTTTGCATTTCTTACTTCAATTTTTACACCGTAGGAGGAAAGAGTGTGTTATAAGTTGTGAAATTCAAATAAGAAGGAACAAAAGAGCTATGAAAGCATTTTAGCACCGGAAAGAGAGAATCAATTAAGTATCCTATTTTTAAACGCCCCAAGGTCAGATAACTCGCACTCTGAAGTGCCTAACAAAACTCCGAGGGAGGGGAGACATGAATATAGTAACCGTTACCTATCATTCTATACTCCCATTTAATTTCAGTGACTTCTGCCGTTAGATCATCTGAATGTGGTTTAGCCAATTGAGAGCTTCGTTGCGACATATTTTGCATACAATTCCCCAATTGGATAACAGCGTCCCAGCTTATCAAACGTCAGAAGTCTTTATAATCAAATAGGAGAATAAGCTGAATCTCATGAGGTAATTTGTATTCGGAATATCTAAAAATGAAAAGGTCTAATTGTCAACAGAGGTATCAATATGCTCACTCAAAATTCTTCCCATACTATTTGCTATTAAATAATGCACTTTTGACATTCCAACATTTAAAACGTACTGGAAAACAATCAATAGGAATAACGAAACACACTAGGTAACTAAAGACGAGGAAAAAGGGAAGAAAATCCTCAGTAAAGTAAGTGTACTATTCTTCAGTGTAGGTTACATTGTTGGCTAAAGAGTTACGTGTGTTATTTGGCCAGTTTTTTTATAACTGCCTAAATTCCGAAATAATCATTGTATAAAGCTAACATTTACATTTTAGAAATTATCCAGTGGTTATTTTTCTTTAACGTAGAAAAGTGGAATCCCATATTTACTTATTTTCATTTATTTATTTTTATTTATTTATTTGGCGCCAATCCATTGTGAATTTTCCATTTTTATGTCAAAATTGTGTGTTTATAGATAAGTGAAATTTTATCTTATATTAGGAGGTGTTTCTGATACCTTCCAAAACTAATTCCTTGACAAGTAAATTCCCAACACGTTTATCGGTAGAAAGATAGCTTAATTTTGAATTCTTATATTCAAGGATAACAAAATACAAATATATATTTCGGTGAGAAAAAATACTTCTGGAGAAGATGCTAGCTTATATTTTAAATTATATTTTAAGGGAAAATATCTTGCCTAGAGGAACAAGAACATTCATAAATGAAGATCGTAAAAATAAGGACTTCACTGAAAGAAAAAGAGAATCGTAAACAATCATACGAAATGTTTCTCTCTATAAAATATTTTTCGTGAATGAGTAACAAACAAAGCAAATCTAGCGCAAGGATAACAAAATGATGAACGTTTTGATCCCATGAACTTTAACAATTGCATTGTCGCATTTCCGACAAATTCAAAATGATTTTTGGTTTATTTTTCTGTTGGGTTCATTTTTTGAATAAGCACATCATTTATACGTTTTGGTCAATCTGCAGAAATGCCTTTTATGCATATGACTTTTATTGGATGGAAACCTCTGAAATACAATTCATATGTGTGAATTTACAGCTTAATTTTCAAACCGGCCTAACATGCCAGAATATCTACAAAACATATCAGTATCTACAAAACATCCCGCCAATAAGATTTGTATTCACATCCTTTCAAGTTTCAATTGCGCAAACATCTAATATTCTAATCCTAATATACGATATTACTATTAAACTGGCGCAATGATTACCTAAGGTTTCCATATAGCTCTCGTACACGAAACAAATTTTAATATTTTTGTTTCAGGGATCAATATTAGACGCGCATTTTGGTTCGAAAAATTGGCCTACTTGGCATTAAATGATCCAGTTCACCGCAGATATAATTTAAAGAGAAATCTCATTCTTCCAAACACGGTGTACTATTTCCGAACACGGAAGATCCCAAATAAAATAGTTCGCCCTGATAAAATAGGAAATACGAAAAATCCTTATCTCAGTTGCGAGCATTGGGCTCTCCGTTTTTCTTTCAAAAAGAAGAGCGAAAGTGTGTGGAGTAATCCAAAATTAAATAATATGTGAGAAACATGGGCAGAAGGTACCTATCAGGCAGAGTTAACCTGTTAACCTTGAAAATTGCACCTATGCCAATTTTATATATATATATATATATATATATATATATATAAAGTTGGCATATGTGCAATTTTCAAGGTTAACTCTGAATTTTCGAAAATTGCAAAATTTTGAATTTTTTCGGCGTCTTCCTACATCTACAAAATTAAAGGTAGAGGTTTTTCCTCCAAATGAAGTTTTTGTTCATAATTTGTTCTTTCAATTAGGTCCTGCACACTTTTTGAAAATACAAAAGCAAGCTTTTCAAAAAACGGCTCAAAATGTTTCTTTAAACATTTGATAGCGATTGTGCTAAATGCAGTCTATAAGATGGCATAAACGCCATTTTGCTCTATTCTTCTGTTGTTTTTTTAAGTAAAAAATGTTTTTACTAGTCTCTCACGTCGTTAATATTGACACTAGAGACAATTTCTTTATATTATTGTATTTAAGAGTATATGTTCTTTAAATTATATAAATATTCTCGAAAACTAACAGTTTTATGTAAAAATGAGCTCAAAATTCCGCATTTTCGCAAAAGTAGCTAACGTTTATTTCAAACGTCTACAACGGATAGTGCTAACTGCACTGTTTAATATGACATAAAGTTCATATTGCAGTATTCTTTTGTTATTTCAAAAATGGACATTTTTTTAAAATATCTCCCAAGAATTTAGTATGCACATTTCCTGCAATTTTTATACATTATTACATTTTTGAGTGGGAAGTGCGTCAAATTACTTCAAATGATTTCGAAAACTCGAAAATATTCTTTGAAAAACAGCATCAAATTTCGCATTTACAGTAACGCTTAAATACTATTTTCATAGAAATGGCTCCAAACATTTTAATGAATGGCTCCAATTTGCCATATAGGACGAGGTTTTACTTTCTTTAATATTCTTAAACTAATATATTGGTTCTACCTTTAGGACACAGAGAAATTGAGACAATATCAAAGAATGTAGTTTGGACGGCGATAAATGATAGCTGGCAAAAGTATGTGTCAAGACCGAGAAACTGCACGAGACAAAATAAATTAGAAAACAACCAAGTATGAGAAAGTATGTGCCATTCTGTAACACCACGTTCACTTACACTGCGGACAAAACTTTGGAGGTGAAATTTAAGAGTTTTGCTTTATCCCAACACATTTGATATTTCAACACATGATAGGTATATGGCATGAGATTATCGTCACACCAGTAATTGAAAATGAGAGGCGTTATGCTGACCTCCTCAATTGTGTTAATTGTCCTGAACTAATAATTGTATACACCTCTTTTTTATTAATTACTATATGGCATTCCTTATAGAGGATTAGTTCTTTACCGGGTTATTTTGTTTTAATATGTAACCACAGTCAAGGTCGAATTCACAACAAAACTTGGGGGTTGAAAAGAAAAAAAATATTGCCAAAAGGCAGGAACCATCTTTAATTTAAAGTAGAAAATTGGCAAGAACCCTGAATATCATTATCGTCTTATTATTACATAAGCAACTTTTATTT
The DNA here is from genome assembly GCA_017312745.1 of Gryllus bimaculatus. Lineage (NCBI taxonomy): Eukaryota > Metazoa > Arthropoda > Insecta > Orthoptera > Gryllidae > Gryllus > Gryllus bimaculatus. The sequence goes on from BOPP01000098.1 coordinate 3,919,671, forward strand.
TATCAGCAAGTTTAAGACGCTTTTTAATGGTTAATAATATCTTGCTGTAATAAGACGTAAACGCCAGGAGATGATAAAACGTGTTTAACTATTCCACTGGCACTCTTTTAGACGATATCTTACATGGAAACACTCCGTCATTCACCCAATAGCAAAACCAAACAAGAATCACTAAAAAGCAGAAAATTACAGACCTATCAGCCTTCTACCTTAAATATCAAATATATTAGAGAAATTAATACTCATCAAATTAAACAAACATATCAAGGAAACAAACAGTATACCGCAGCAGTTTGGCTTCAAGTCACAATACTCTACCACCCACCAACTACTAAGGCTTACGGAACTTATTCACACTGCATTCCAAAAGGGACAACATACAATTGCTGCATTCGTAGACATTTCGCAAGCATTCAACAGAATATGGCATTCAGCTCTCTATTTAAAATTAATTTCAATAGGTACACCCAAATATTTAGTATTTGTTATACTTAGATATATAACACATAGGACATTTTCAGTATCATTCGAAGGCCACTGCTCCAATCCAAGGAAAATTTCTGCTGGCGTGTCCCTAGGTTAACCACTTTTCCCCACGTTGTTCAATATATATACACTGCAGATATTCCTACTTCAGTACAAATAAACACTGCTCAATTTGCCAATGACACTGCACTATACATCTCATGGAGCTCTTTAACAACTCTTCAAACACAACTTCAGAAACACTTAAATTTACTTGCAAACTGGGCTAATGTCCGGAAAATAACGTTGAAGCCAACAAATCTGTGACGAAAATATTCACATTAAAACCATTCACACACCCTCTACCTTTCTTCATAAATAACGACATCGTCAATTGGACACCAACCAATAAAAATAAAATACTTTTGCGTAAACTTCGATGCTTGACTCAACTGGAAGCAAGATATAGAGGTAAAAACTCAGCAAGCCAAAACTAAACTAACTCAACTACGACCGTTACTGAATCAACACAGTCAACTCTCCAAATTTATACGCCATTACTCTACAGAACAAGAATCCGGCCGATACTACTTTATGCTTGTCCCGATTGGACCAATGCTGCCAATGCCAACCTAAACAAAATGCAAGTTATCCAAAATAAATTCTTAAGATTCATTACAAAAGCACCATGGTTCATCAGTAACAATCATAATGCGTAATGATTTATTTATAAACACAATAAAAAAAACAAATAGCCTACCAATTTGTACACTAACCATCCTCGATTTCAAGCATCATCCTTCTATAAACCAGGCCAAAACCCCAATTGTCAAAGAGAGAATGAATGAGAATTAATAACAGATATCCCCTCCAATCATTTTGTAAAACGTTCGCCCTGGAATAATACTTATCTGAGGCGTTTCCAGCTTCCTCTCCCACTATTTGTTAAAATATATTTTTATATAATTGTAATGTTTATAATTTTAAGTTAGTGTAAGTTAACGAAGGAAGTTAAGATAAGATAGATTAAAACCATCAAATATTTGCACAGTTAATATATAAACTGAACAGTGTAATGTGTACCAAAAAATTGCAATAAAAAATGCGATATCTGAATCTATTAAAGATAATATGACTTATTTTTTAAAATAAAAGCCAAAAATAGAAAAAAATAAAAAGAGTACATACGACGATTCCTGTTTGAAATATTTACACAAATATTCACTTATTTTTTCTACAGTTCATTTTAATACACTCTCTTGTTTTTGCTAATGAAGAGCACGTAAATTATTTATATTAAGGACCTCATCCTAAAAAAATTCTTAAAAAATGTGGAGCCTTTTTCAATAAAGTTTGACAATGTTATTAAAGGTTCATGTATAGTACACACAAAAATCAAAAGATACTTTTCAAATTCGCAGAGCCTCAAATTCGACCAGTTCAAGGCCATATGCCTATTTATTTTCTCTCTGCTACCTCTCAGTGATTTTTCCCAGTGCACCCGCTTCCTCTTGATTGATTGATAGATCGGTATAGTGATTCCGGGCACGTCAACTACTAGGGTAATTAGCCCCGTAAGTGTAGTGCATGTTTTTGCTCGGGATGTAATATTTCCGTCGCTGTATGGCGGGATCCGGCACCACGTACCGTCGGTTAGTGGGGTTTTCCTCAGACAGGTAAAACCCACCAGCGGGGCACTGCCCCAGCCGGGACAAGCTCTAAGCTCCAGACCGGTCTCCCGACATGTGTACTTGTGTAGTGGGTGTTGACGTAAGTGTGCAAGGCGAGAGGATAGGACAAGAAAGAGCTAGGAAAGATCGCGCGCGGTCCGTGGCACGTTTGGTAGAGTACTTCTCCAGCATTATCCTGGTGTCAATAGGAGAAACCACGTAAAACTACCATTCAGAGCAGCCGATCGCTAGATATCTCCTCCAGACAGCGACTGAATTCGACCTGCAGACGAGCTATTATCGAAAATCTTGCCACTGTCGGGACTCGAATCTCGGACCTCTCGGTCAGAGAGACTACAGTGACATCAGATGATGCTCTGAGCCATCTCTCCAGGTCCCGCTTCTTCCTACCTCGTATCCTCCTGCCCATCGCTCCCCCCTCGCTCCCCACATCTTATCCCGCCCCCCGGCGGTTTTCCCCTTTCCCGCGTCGCCGTAAAACGTATCTTCGCCTGATGCGGCGCGATCTCAATGTGCGGCGCTTCAGTCACGCGCGATTTGCCGGCGCCGTTTTGCTCGCTCGCAGGGACCCGTTCTCCCGCCGCTCCACCGCCCATCCCGTTCCCTGCCCCCTCCATCTCGCTCTGCCATCTCAGGTTCTGCCCCGTCCCGCGACTCTTACAGCTCAAATCCCGGAGCTGAGTGGGTGGCGAAATGCGCTTCGCTCCACTTCAGCAGACGTCTTCCGCGTGAATTTCAGGCGACTCGCGTAGACGAAGTGAACGTGTGCCACATGAGAAGATACTGAGGGTCTGCAGTTTGATTATGTGGTAATTGGCGCCGTTCTTCGTATGTTTAGTGGGGGTTTAGAGGCTCTTCAACTGTGAGTTCATGACTGATGTTCTAAAGCGTACGTCGTGAGCGAACATGATGAGGGGAATGATAATGAAACTGTAGATGTAGCACGGGAAACGGAAGGACCCCGAGAAAACATGTCAAGACCTCGCTTTGTTCTCCTCAAAGTCCAAATGAACTGGCCGATGTCACCGATGTTAGAAGGCCCCAAGTCAATGCATCACGGGTCTACTATTCGTTTCTTCTACCTGAATCACCTATTTTGAGACCTACAGATTAATAAATCCCTTTCTTAATTCAATATATCAAACCCAAAATGTTTAACCTAACTCTTTCACTCCGCATTTTCACTCACACTTCTTTCCCATGTGTTCCTCCAATTAACTCCCTCATTCATTATGTTTTAATGAGTCGCCTTATTTTTTTTACATTAGCTTTACCATTCTTATCGCATACCAAATTTTTATTTTCTCACCTCCTCTTACCTTACACCTTCAACGGCCTTGAGATTGTCAATTATCGTTCGTTATCTTTATTTTCGGCAGCTTCATTTCATTTCATTCCCATTTGGTCCTTTCCAGAACCTTGTGTTCCTTCACGCTGCGCGCGCACGACCCTCCATCGCCGCGCCCATCGTCTTCGTAGAGTTTTATCCCTTTATCTCGCCCGAAGTCTTCATTTTGTCTTGATTCGCCCCCACGTCGTCGCCTTCAAGAGCAAGCACTCCTTCACGCTCTCCGCGCCGCCCTGCTGACCTGCGTCTTCAAGCC
>BOPP01000098.1:3943522-3958683 GCA_017312745.1 Gryllus bimaculatus
GTTCATTGCACACACTCGGATGCGCAGTTGGGGCCGGCCGCGAGCACGCAAGGTCGCGCCACACGGCCCACGAAGGCGCTGTATTGGCGTTGATACCACCTACGGCGCTTTGTTGACGGAATATTGGCGCCCAACGTACAGAAAATAAGTAGTAGTTGGCTGCACTGGACAGTGATTTGTGGCTCCACATGGACCAGTTACCGATGTCAGATGGTTTTGACGGGTTGGACGTCTATAGTGTGTCATCGTAACACGAGGGCCCGAACCGTTAGGGCGGTGAAAGGCTGCTGCAGGCAGAGGCACGCAAGTTGCAGGGAGATAAAGGCGGAGCCCTGACGCTCGCAATTTTGCGGTCTGGCAGCTGACGCAGAGAGCGTGGCAGAGCCAAAAATATCTTTAGGGATTGCTTAAGTGCGAGTGGTGTGGAGGCGCTGTTACCTCCAAGGAAGTTAGCCGGCGAGCCCCCGCTCGCAGACGGCACGGGACAGCCCTGGAAAACTAGTGTGGTGGGGTTACATGTCCCAGCTATTTAACGCGACGCCATCTACGCCCGCGGTCTCATTCAGTTCGGATCGGAGAGCAGAGTACGAGTTGGTTCGGGGAGAAGAGTGTGGGCGAGATGTGTCAGGAGTCTGAGAGCTAGACGATCTCGGGTGCTGTAGATCTGTAGATACGCGGTCCGCCGGACGAGGCGACTTTTTTTCCGTCAGGTCATGTGACTGGGATAGTCACGGGACGGAAGTCCGTCAGCGCGCATCACGGGTCGCTTTTCTGTGGTAAAGCAGTGTTTTTGGAGAAGACAAGGTTGCCGGAGGTTTCATTTTAAGCACTTAATGTAACTTTTTTCTAATTTGTTAATATACTTTTTACATTTTTTATTTGAAATTATTGTCTTATTCCATTAAGTCACAATAGGCTTTATCGTTACGTTCGCCCCCGATCCTAGGATTTACGGATCGTGAGGGCTGGCATCTAGGTTTGCTCCAGAATGTCTCCTTCCTTGCCCTCGCCTACTCCGCCGCCCGTGACTGAGAGCCGAGGACGCGCGTATCAACTACTTACACCATTAGTCGTAAATTTAGTGCATCCGCGTAGTGTATCCCTAAGGGGAACGTATTGATAAGTACATGACGCGCGACGAATCAAGTTTGAAGATAATAAAGCATTGCAGAAATGAGACATGAGGAACGGCAGAAATCCGAGAAAACGTGTAGAAACTCCACTTTCTCTACCACAAATTCCACAAAGAGCGAGCGGGATTTAAATTCTGTACCCAGAGCAGTCTGATAACTTCAAAACGCGCCGCTCCTGTTTTCCTCGGTCAGCTACAAAATGACGAACCTCTATGTGAATGTGTAGTTTCTGAACCAGCACGGTAAATGATGAACTTTCCACCAATTAAATAATTTATAGAATCCCGATTTGGCATTAAAATCGTAAACAATACGTTGGCAAAGTTGCCATTAATAAGGTGTGGGAATAGATAGCACAGATGAAGAATTAAACAAGTAAGCTGAGATTCCCAATATTCTTGTCTCATTGAAGACCTTTCATAGAACTCACTGTGCTCACACTTCAAACGTCTACAATTATAGTATGCTTTCCTACAAAGAAACAACAAACGTGATTTCCATGAAGACTTTTCCTCCTTTCCTGGTTGCGCCGTCTCGGGTCATGTCATGAGTGTGGCGTTGGCTTCGCGTGTTGTGTGAGCCCCTTCGCGTCGCGACCTGTCGCACATCTTGCGTGCACCTCTTCGTGACGTATCGATCAAGTGTGTGCCCAACCGTTTGGGGTCATGTGTGTGCCGCTTCAGGTCGCGTCGTGCGGTCCGCGTCGCGTCATGTGTCTGCTCCTCGTCGAGTTATGCGAGTGCCGCTTCGAGTCAGGTCATGCGAGTGCCGCTTCGCGTCGAGTCATGCGTGTGCCGCTTCGCGTCGAGACATGCGTGTGCCGCCTCGCGTCGAGACATGCGTGTGCCGCCTCGCGTCTAGTCATGGGTGTGCCGCATCGCGTCGCGCCCTCTGTACACCGCTTCGCGTAACGTTTTTTGGGTGAGCAGTTTCGTTTCACGTGATATGTGTGCCAGTTAGAATCGCGTCATGCGTGTGCCGCTGCCGCTTCCTGTCTATTTCGCGCCGCTTCGCTTCGCGGCCTGTTTGTTAAATCCTTAGTGTCGGCTTCACTCAATGCGGTTATTGAGTGAAACCGTGTTTAACATTAAACTCGCAATATAGCCGCAATTACCTGTGCTTCTGTTTCACCGTGGAATATATAAATATAATTAACATTTTCATGATTATATTGGTTCGTACTTTTATGCGGTGCATTGTGGTAACTTTCAGTTGCATATTTTTTGCAACTGCCGAACTACACACTGTCCTATGCAAGGAGCGTAGCTGGCATAACCTCAACATAACCTAACTGACTTGAACCTTCCAACTGTTGCGTTTGTTAAACAAAACACTGAAAAGTAGATAACGTATTAATGATTTGGTTAAAATATTTCTATAATGAAAAAATGATGAAGTGTTACAGCGTTTGCGAATATAGTAATTAAATTTTTAGTACTATTAACAAAAGTAATATTTTCATATTTTCATTTCTAACAAGTAAAATCTATATGTTTTAGGAAAACATGCTCTTCATTTCAGTATTATTATGTTATCATTGGCATGATATGTTCTAACATTACAATTTTAAATTATCAAACTGAAATTCAAGTTTCTCCAGCATCTTTTCGAGACTGAGAGTGCGTTAAGAAAACCTCAATCGCTTTCAGGATATTCCCAAAGTTTGCCGATGTGTCCTTTTGCTTTAAAACAAAATCTTTGACAGTCCTGATTTTTCTGTCACTGAGCCTTCTACTTAATTTCGTCACTGCAGATATGAAAAGGTATTTAGTCGACACCCTAGGTATAAGCTACAGCAAAATAAGAAGATTAAGTATACCTTCAATGTTTAAATTGACATCACCTTAAAAGGTTCAAATTGATTTATTACTTTGTACAAACAATTCATTATTACAGCTAACATAATGAGCAGGCAGTCATATTAGCACTTAGTCAATAAGTCAACAGCAATAGTATATTTCTAATGATCTTTCTAACAAATGATCTTCAAAAATCTTTTTTGAATGAGCAGAGGGGATATTTGTCCTGAGAAAAAAATGTTACTGCGTTCTTCAGAATATGGCCTGTTATTTGTTTTGTTAAAATCTCTTCGCCCTTTCTTCGACCTTTCACATTACACTTCTTCGACCTTTCACATTACACTTCTCCGACAGGTAACACACTATGAGTTCAAAAGTATCCGGACACGTGGCTGAAAATGACTTACCAGTTCTTGGCGCCCTCCATCTGTAATGCTGGAATTCAATAGGGTATTGGACCACCCATAGCCTTGATGACAGCTTCCACTCTCGCAGGCATACTTTCAATCAGCTACTGGAAAGTTTCTTAGAGAATGGCATCCCATTCTTTTCGGAGTGCTGCACTAAGGAGAGGTATGGATGTAGGCCGGTGAGGCCTGGAACGAAGTACGCGTTCCAAAACATCCCAAATGTGTTCGATGGGATTCAATTCACGACTCTATGCAGTCCAGTTCAATACAGGGATGTTATTGGCGTGTAACCACTCCGACATAGGCCGTGCAGTATAAATAGGTGGTCGATCGTGTTAAAAGATGCAATCGTCATCCCCGAATTGCTCTTCAACAGTGAGAAGCAAGAATGTGTTTAAAACATGGGCCTGTGTTGTGATAGTGACACACAAAACAAGCCCTGTCCATAAAAAAACACAACCCAAACATAACACTGTTTTAGACATATATCATATACACAGACATACATGTCTAAACGGAGTGGCTCTAGAGCTGTCGCCGTTGCTGCGCTCTCAGTCTCCATACCTGTCTTATTTGACCATAAAACATTTTGCATTTCTCTAGCGGTCATAGCCTTTTTCATTTCCTACTGGTATGTAAGTCTGGATCTTCCTCTCTTCTTTCTGTCGGCACCGATTGTAGGACTGGTTTTGGTCTTCTTTCGCCTGTCATTCGCATAACATGACCGTACCAGACGATTTGTTTTTTCCCTATTTCGTCAAGGATAGATTTCTTTACATCCATTTTCTTTCTTATGTATTCGTAATAACTGTATCATATGTCTTTCTCACATTCAGATATCTTCATTTGTACCCTGTCAAAAATGCCTCTTTTCGTTCTCAAACATCGGTACTGTATGAAAGCCAAAACCCCATACTCATAAGCAAACAATTAGTCTGTATCCTTTCCTATGGATTTCCAGTTGTTAAAATACAGGATGTTTTGCATACGGGTACTAGCATTAATGAAACAGAAACAACGAAAATGAAACGGAAAGTAACTGTTGATTGTTCACACTCATAGCGAGAATACAATAGTCAATGTGCTGGAAACCGTTAGGAGATATTATGATTGTTAAATCGTTATCCTCTCCACACCTCTGGCTTAAATCTCGTCATAAGCACGAATGTTTGTACCTTGGGTACAGCGTGTTGTTCGTTGCCGTAGCCCCGGGTAGAACAAACGCAATTGTCGAGAGTTAAGCAAATCGGCGTGGTAATCTCTAGCGAGAGCGTGCACTGTTATTGTCAGAATAATCAGAGCCGGTACGAAAGCAGCCCAATAAAAACATAATCAAAACAATTCAGTACTAATTTAATAACATTGTTGCACTAAATACCAATGTACATATTGAAGATAAATGTGGCGTCTACCATTGCTGTGTCTCCGAATTCTGCTCAGATCGCGGATGTGTTCACCTCGAGATTTGCAGATGATGGCAATGGAAAATTCCATGTATCTACTATATTATTCATTAACTCAAATTAGTTGTCTATAACCTCAAACCTATTGATAATGGTACAAATGATGTTTGGCTGTTCAAAACGTTTGTCTGGTCAAAACGTTTGTCTGGTGCCTCGACGAACTTAGGATATTCCGAAAAATGGTGAGTAATGTCTCAAGACCTCTCTTTCCCTCCCCCTTCCTCCTCTCTCTCTCTCTCTCTCTCTCTCTCTCTCTCTCTCTCTCTTTCCCTCTCCTGTAATTGCATCCGTAAGAAAACTCTTAATAGTCCAGTGCAATGCCATAGCAATCATCGAAGACGAATCGTATATCTCCCAACTCCTCTACATGAATGAAGTCGTAAGGAAAGACTAAAAAGGAGCTACAGTTGCTGTCAAACAGTACGAGTGTTTAGTAACATTTGTTCTTACATATATAAAATATTAACATCTGTAATATTGCAATTTACTCTGGAGTGCGGTGTTGACACCCACTGATGTTCTCCCAACGACAAAAACTGACATCTGATGGCAAGAACGGGCATCAAATGCTTTCTCTGCAACATAGGAGGTACGGTAATTGTGGACAGAACTCAGAGGTGACCATGAACCACATACCATTTCAATAAGCTGATAAATGGTTGCAGAAGTTTAATCAGTGGCGTTAATTTGGCTTGACGCAAATCTGCAGCAAGAGATAACTGAATTTGTTTCGCTTCCAAGGAATTTTTGCGCCCAAAACGGCTTGAGCCGGATTCGATCCCTGGAGTTTTTTGCAACAATAATCAGTTATGCTAACCGGTACATCATCAGCTATTTATGAAACCCAACTATTTCAATGCTGCACTGCACTGATTCATGTAGTAGTGCTCTTCAGCCCGCAACAGTCACGCCATTAACAGCAGAAGGCGCCGAGCACTCTCGCTTGATTAGGATCTACAGAGGGGCCGCAAACGGCTGCATTCCGCGTTCGAGAATTCAAAGGTCGGCCACCGGACACGGAGCACGGATCACACACGGAGCGCGCGTTCTCCATAACACATGAGTGCGCAAAGGAGAGCACGGACGCGCGCGAGATCACACGCACGCACTCTCCGCGATGCACTCCGGGGTATTGAACTGAATTGAATTAATGCCTTATTTTACGTGGTGAGACTCAGGTCATAAGGCCCGCCCGATTTGCGTCTGACCACGCAAGTTTCGCTACGCTCCTTTCACCAACTAGCAGAGAAATGAGGTATTTCTTGTGTGAAAATCAGGCGAATTGAATTTCGCTCAGAGGCGTCATTTAGGCTTGAGGATCTTTTACATGCAAATAAATCTACTAACATGGGACAGCCGGCTTTACTTCCCCTCCGAAGGAAGACACACGAAGGATTACGAAAGGAAGACATACGGCCCTCCGAAGTCTCCTCCTCTTCCCCTCTGAAGGAAGGCATACGGCTTCGATCGGGTTTGAACCCGCCATCTTGGGTACAACAGTCCGATACGCTAACCGTTACACAATCACCGCACGCAACCCCGCGTGGGTACGCGCCCTGGCGACGTTGCGTCGCAACGTGTTCATCCCACCTTCTGTACCGGGTCTTCCTGCTTTTACGGAGATATGGGGCTCATATGCGAAACTATTGCCCACGTTTTTCGCCTATACGCGCAATATTCAAATGACAAGTTATGTATGCGCGTATCTATTTGGTATTTTAGGGTCGAACTAATCCGTCTTTTGCCAGCTTACGGTGTAGCCAGAACGGATTCCTGGTTTTATTATCCACGCCTGGGAAAAGGGGGTAATACAGACATGTGGCGAGCATTACTCACTCCGTGTACAATACAACCGACGAACAACTTGGCCTGTCTGAGTTTTTCTTTCCTCACACAGTTACAGAAATTGGGGATGATTTGTATCAGAAAGGTACAGCTTCATTGTTGCTCTGGCCGGGAATCGAACCTAAGACTGCCTCACGGAAAACTAGCACGATGTTCATGAGCGACATGACTCCTTTACCTCCAGCGCAAATGATAAATCATTATAATTTAAATATTCACCAAATATAAAGGGATCTTGGCCAACTAGAATGTCTTGAATTCACTACAATCAAGGTAAAAAAGTGTCAATTTATTGGGACAAAATGTCTATTAAGAATTCTTTAATCCAAATGACTTACAAAATAAATCTGAAGGTAAAACAAAGTATAAAACTTATGAAGTGAAGAATTTTGCTGCATTGTTTGAATACTATGCATGTCAAGAAAAGACGAATATTCTCTGCATATTTTATATTGGTACTAGCCGCCAAGGTCTGGGAATAAATTCGACTCTTGACGTCAGATTTAATTTTTTAGATTTGAATTGACTGATTTGATTTTCTTGACATTTAATTTTACTGGATTTCTTATTAAAAACTCACTGAGAATAAATGACATGAAACATTCCACATTTACATTAATTAATATAGCAGGTTTTCGGACGGTAATTCTTTCTCATTAGTAACTCAACGATATATAGGACCAAGTGTTATAGTGTGTAGTGTGTTTCCATCTTCGTCCTTTTTGTTTCGAAATGAGTTATGCTACACAGTAAACTACAAAACAATAAAGTATTATGCTTCAGATAGCAGACTAATACAATACCAACTCCAGCAACCGAAATACAATACCCTACTCACATATTGAGTGATGTGTTAAAATATATAATGTATACCTAGACAATCAAACTTTCTAATACATTGTTTGTGTAAGTAAATCAGATTGAGGTCACTGATATTATACAGGAAAACGAATTAAGTTGTGCATAACAAAACATTATTTTACTCTACATAAAATACCACGCTTTAATGCTAAGTGTTCCCAAGTTTATACTTAAACATTTAACCGTGTGAAATGTTTAAGTGATAAACTTAAGTGATTGTGAATTAAAGTTAATTCACACGCGGGATATACAGCGTGGAAGGATTTCTGTAGACGACGTCTTACACTCACGTACTACTTTTAGTGGAGAGGAACCCGGGCGTAAAATGCACTTCTGGGCTCAGAGAACAGATGTTGGAAAATTTCTCTTTACTAAAAGCACAAGTACGGACTGGAATAAAAGCATGCGATAGTCGTAAACTTTTCCTCTGAGTGTTCAAATGCTCAAAAATAAATTGTAAAATGATATTTTTTTATTAATTCATAGCATAAGCGTTTATTATTGTTACTTATTATTTATACTGGTTATTGTTAAGTACCTAATCGATTAATATAGAAAAATTACGAGGACATTCAACCGACGAACAGGTTCTTGAATAAAATATAGTTCGTTAGAACCATTTATTACCCATTCAAAAATATGACGTTCCAGGACACATTTTCCCCAATACCAGGCTACAAACAACATATTTTTCGTCAACATTGTACTGTACTTTAATAATTGAAAATATCCAAGATTAGTTTTGACAAATTTGTTTATAATGACTACCAATTTTTGCAACACGGAAGTTGAGTCGAATGATTTTACTAGACTTTATGATAGTTTATTGAGCAGTTTTAAATAATGCAATTGTTATTGTTTAGATTTGAAAAAAAATTCTGTTTAACTTAAAAAAAATGGGAGGTTGACAGTCTTTGAAAGTAGATGTTTTTTTCCTACCTCGTTTGCGCTCTTTTTCACCGACAAAATTTCTTTAGCGTAATTGCCAGTCTGTTCGCAATAGCGAGTGGGATGGTAGATTTACTTAGAACCTATGCAAGTTTTGGAATCTGCCAAACAAATATTTTAAATTTATTTTATTCACAGTTTGAAATTAGGTATAATTTATAATAATGTGAATTTCCGGTCTTTTTGTGTTGGGTACCGACTGATGTATTGTGTTGGGTACCGACAGCATGTATATTGTTAAAGAAAAATATGTTTCTTCTGGCCTGACGATGGTGCCAATTTCGCCTCAAAACGTTGCATTGTTGAAATAATAATAAATGGTTCATAACTGCAATATTGTACTCAAGACTCCGCTCGTGGAATGAAATAACAAATTTTTCTATGTTAATATAGAGTGATGGACAAGTATGTTACACAAACTATTAATATGATTATTTTCTTGTATTGAAGGGTTGTGTCGTGTGGTGAAGTGGAGTGAAATACAGGAAGAAAAAACGAAATGCTGTGTAGTGTCCTGAGTTAAGTGAAGTGTATTGTAGAAAAGTTGGAAAATCACTGGTTTAGTGCGTGAGATTATTTATAAATGGCAGACATGTAAATTTAGTTGCACTATAGTGTTATTAATATTTTCTTATTGTTATTATTGTGTAGTGGCCTTGTGTTATCAACTGTTTATTATTTTCTCACGTTAAGCAAACAAACAGTTTCGCAATGAATAAGTAAAGCCAAGATATATGACATCATGGAAAAACAAGAGCAGCTCATAGCAAGGGCGTCAGCCGTTCTGGAAGAGAATTTCAGTGGCCGTCTGCTCTGATCAGTCGTTTTCCGTTTTTTTTCTTGTTTTTTTTTCAATAGGAGACGAATGCCGGAGCATTACACTCACAAAAGGGTTACTTGGGCGCGATCTTGCTTTCCTCTTCATGTCCTATCCTCACCCCTTACTTACACACACACACACACACACACACACTTAAATACACCACACTAAAACACATTTCATGCGAATAGTCACAAGCTTAGAGCCTGTCCCGGCTGGGGCGAAACCCTGCTGGAGAAGAAGAAGTGGACGGTCCCCTGATAAATCGCCCCAAGTTCGCGTGTATGTCATCGCTTGATCATGACCTCATCCCGATGTAAAACATGCACTTCACTTACTGGTCTAATGACCATGCAGTTGGCCATGCAGAAACACTAAATAATTAATTTATCAAACAATCAATTAATAAACAAAAAAATATGAAAAAGAGACGATATAGAGAATAATGGATTTCGTCCTCTTGAATTCTTGTACCTATCACTTCGTTGCTTCGACGGGTAGAGGAAGACATTCCGATTATCCAAGAAGACGGGTTGCTGCCTCCGCCCCCTCTTCCCCTCTCACATTCGCCCTTCCAACCGCTTTCCCTCCCTGCAACGCCCTCGCCGTTCGCCCGACCACCAGCAAATAGCTCCCGAGGCTAAAAAATGGCTTTTACAATAATCTTTTTTTAGCTCTCCCCATCGACCCCGGCTCTCCGTCTCTGAACTTCTTCTCCATAATCGACTCACGGCCTCCTCCGAACCCTCATGACCCACGCGTCACAAAGCCTCCCGCAGCGCCTTAGTGGGGGGGGAGCGCCCCGCGACGCGCAATCTGTCTTAATATTTCCATTTTCTGGGTCCAATTTGGAGTATTTAAATAAATTAAAGATAAAAGTCGTAAAGTTTTGAGTAACAAAATATCTGCATTTTTTCTTCTTACAGCTTCGCGGCGCCGAGGCAGTGACGGAGTGGAGCGCGGAAGGGAAGAGAGTGGGGGATGGCGGCGGACGAACGGGGAGGGGAAGAATGGGGGTGCAGGCAGACGGGAGACTGTGAGGGGAAGGAGGCGGCGCGTAAGCAAGACGGGGTCGCGAGGTCGTAGAGTGCCACAGGCGAGTACGGGCAACGCCGAGACAGAAGAGGTCGCACGGGAGTAAGGGATGCCAGAGAAGGAGGGAGAGCGACAGAGAAGGGGTAGATAAAGGGCTATACTTCCGGCTGAGGATCCGCGAGTGGAGAGAAAATGCTTTGGAGGGAAATTTGGAGAACAGAAGTGGATAAAGTGCGAAAAGTTTGGATACGGTGACAGGAGATGCGGGGGGAGGCGAGAAGTCAGGTGACGGATTTGTAAAGCGGCATTCACGGCGGCTGCTGACGGAGGTGGGAGAATGCACAAAAGAGGTAACATTAGAAGGGAGTTTTAATGAATGCTTCACGAGCGGAAATATGCAGAAACATCTTGATCATGGAGTGGAAATTTGTGACAATGAAAGTAGAAAAAAGAAGTAACGATAGTAGGCACGAATATAACATGGCATAATGAGAAAAAAATAGTATTATGAGATAAAAATACGTAGGACCCACATGATACCTGAATTACAATAATTAATTTGTAGCAGGCCTCGGAAGCCGAGTGTTCTCAAAATGTACATTCAATGAAATCAAGTCCACTTTCAGAATGAAAACTGTTAATTATTGTTATAAAGTTTATACATTTATGTCGAGCAGAAAGTTGACTGGAACAACGGGACACGAACACAACCCATTCTAGGGAGTTAAATAGAGGCAACAGTTGCGTAACGAAATGAGCGCGGGCGCGCCCGCAAAAGTTTCGTGCAGGCCCCCTTAATGAAAGTGTATAGCAAACACAAGAAGAGTTAGTACTTTACATAATAAAAAATCTTTAAAGAAATTCATATTGTTCACGCTATGATTACTACATAAGAAATCAAAGTCAGTAACAAATTATAGTTTTATTGATGAAAATACTATTTAAATTGAAAACGAATGAAACTGGATGGCATGTCTTCAACAACAATCGAAAGGCAGTTTGTGTGTCGTATTTATTGTTAACAACGGTAAAGGGCTTATAACCAATGGTAGAGAAATCTGACTTCATTTTCTAATTTGTTGAAATTAAGTCTGTTTATAAAAACCTAAATGAATTGCTTACGTTTATTGATTTAGAAACACAATCCATTAAGCAGGAAAAAAATCGTTCTGGAAGAAGCGGATTTTTAATCTTTTATTGTATCAACTATTTCAAAGTAACAGACAAAGCACCAAGTGATTGATATTTCTTACTATTGCAAAATCTTCTTCATAAAAATAGGCCCCGGGGCCGAACGTTACGCGACTAAGAGGCAACATAATATGAAGCTGTGCTCAGTGGGTCTAGTTACGTTGTTCGAGGCACTCTTCAAAGGGTACTTTCTCGCTTACATACATAGCAAAGTGCAAGTATTCTAATGATGCGGCAGATATCGGCGAGTCTCGTGGCAGAAAAACTCGTATTGTCGTTTTGTGAGGCATTGTTGAGATAAAAAGGGAATACATCTTGTTCATATATGTTAAAAATTACATCGTTTAACACATTTTTAAGTCGGAACCACCGATTTCGGGTTCCTATTCATTCTGAAAGTGCACTTGATTTCATTGAATGTACATTTTGAGAACACTCGGCTTCCGAGACCTGCTACAAATTAATTATTGTAATTCAGGTATCATGTGAGTCCTACGTATTTTTATCTCATAATACTATTTTTTTCTCATTATGCCATGTTATATTCATGCCTACTATCGTTACTTCTTTTTTCTACTTTCATTGTCACAAATTTCCACTCCATGATCAAGATGTTTCTGCATATTTCCGCTCGTGAAGCATTCATTAAAACTCCCTTCTAATGTTACCTCTTTGGTGCATTCTCCCACCTCCGATACAAAAAAAAATTATTGACGGCAAACCGTGGCTGTGTCTGTGGTCAATGCTAAATTGAGAAGATGATTTCTCCAAAATTGACATTACCCAATCAATGTGGACAATCCTGGGAATTTAAAAGGGATGTTTTCACTTTTGGGGGTTACATGAAGGGCATTACATGAAGTCTCAATTCACATTTTCAAAAATGACTCCGAGGAAAAGTTATTCACTTTTTTCCTAGGATAGTATAAATAAACTTTAAAAAGTCCATTTTTGTTGAAATCTCAAAATATTAAAAAGTGTTCAAGTTCAATTCTTTTCGGCGTCTTCCTAAAACTACAATATTCATAAAAAATATTTTTTCATCAACGTGTTTTCTAATACAGGACTTCAAAGGATCTTAAAATAAGATCATTTATAATTTTTATACATCATGATTCATGTTCAAGTAATTTTGCATGAAATAGATAAATTTAAACAATTATTTTTTTAAAAACAGCTCTAACAATTTTCTTTAAATTTTTCTTGGGATAACTCATTACATGCTTAAAAAAATGCTCAAGTAAAACTTTCGGTGAATGCTTTTTTAAACGAAATTGGAAAAAATTAACATTGCCGAAAGCACTACTGATGATACAGAGTTTTCCCTGTAAAAAATAGATATTTACAAATTCATGTAGAATTTTTTATAAACAAGAGAGTTTTGTCTAATATCTAAGTGAAATTAAGGCAATTTTTTTTAAATCTTTAAAAATGCGCCAAGTTTTTCTTCAATTTTTTCTTTCAGTTTAACCAAAGGACTTGAGGTAGAACAAGAGCAAATATCACAGGTCTCATTTTCGTTGGATTATCTAAATTTTGGAATATCGCGAAAGTTAGATATAATGCTAAAAGTATGTGTTGTTTTTTTACCACTAGTTTGGATTTGTCACTTCTATTTGCGTGGCACCGGTGACAGCGGCATATTACGGTGACCAGAGCCACTATCAAGACCTCGGGTCCGGGCGTGGGCCGGGTAACAAGGGACGTGGACGGGCGCGGAATCCGGGGATGCCCACAGGGAATTCTGGATTCCTAGAGAACGGAGGGGTGAGTGTGTGTAGATGTAGAGGTCCCTGAAGGACATGTGGTATAATTAATATGCAATACGTAGGAGTCGAGGTTATTGCCTTGACTCCTGCCAACATCACTTGATACCTGCAAATGTCATTTCATCAGCTCGCATCGTCTCTATTTATATCGTAATGTCGTTCTTAATATAAATGCTAGCATTAGTAACAGTCGGCGTGTCAATATTAAGGTCTGTTAAAACTATCAATCTCGATTTCATCTAATCTCTGTCTGTCTGTCTGTCTGTCTGTCTGTCTGTCTGTCTGTCTGTCTCTCTCTCTCTGTCTCTCTCTCTCTCTCTCTCTCTCTCTCTCTCTCTCTCTCTCTCATCCCCAATGCCATTTTCAATTTCATCCCCATCTTCAACTGATCATCATGATCTTCTTCTCAATATTATCCTCATCCTCTTCCTCAATCTCATCCGCAACCTTAATCTCATCCCTATCCTCATCCTCAACATTATACCATATTCTTTCGTACTCCTTATTCTCATTCTCAATTTCAGTGTCAGGCCATTTCAAATTCATGCAGTACATTTTGTTAGCTTTCCAAATACTTAATCGTTTCAACTGATGATGTATTACGGAATAATCTTACGGAATAAAGCTTTTATAATCTACAAATTTGATCTCAACCCCATTCCTAAGAAACGTTTATGCGTGAGTAGACATATGGTTAAAGCAGTTACGCATTTTGGGCAGAATTTAGACGCGACGTATGCCCCAATATTCTACTCCACAATGATGTAACCGACAGTGCGTAGGTGACAGGCTTTTCTGTTGGGAGGTTGCTTGAGGAATTCTTTGGGCACTGATGTCTACAGAAGGCAGAAGGTTGAAAGGATGCTTATCGAATCTGTCACACATTTCGCTTAACTCGTTGTAAACCTCGATGGTTGTGCGATTCTATTTCTTTATCAAATCCTATCAACATTTTTTCCAACATAAACTTAGCATCTGATGATCAGTCATTCATATTTTCATACCGCACGTTCCAAATTTTGTACCCACTCGCCCTGATTTCAGGTGCACGTAACCAGCTGACGATTGCGATGGAAAGCTCCGTTCCTAGCACGTCACAACCATCTGCCAACAGGGGCCGATCGAGGGTTGGTGTGACACGTCGGGGCGAGGATCTCTCGCGCGGGGTGCTCAGCGGGGGTGGGCGTCAAAGGTCCCGCCCGGGCCGGCGTGACCGCGGCGGGCGGCCAGCCCGGAGCGCGGCGGGCCGCTCCGGCCTGGCTATGTGGGGAGAGGGCGGCAGGGGGGAGGCAGCAAGGGCGCGGGCAATGGGGGGGGAGAGAAGACGCGCGTCGGGCGATGTGCAGCAGGCGGCGGGGATAGTGCAGTGGGCGGGGGGGCGGTGGGCGGTGGGCGTCGGGGGGGGGGGGGGTGAGCGATGGGCGGGATGAGTGGGCGGCGGGAGTGAGGCCGGCGGGGAGTGGCCGGCGGGAGTGGGCGGCGGGAGTGGCGGCGGGAGTGGGCGGGGGTGGGCGGCGGGAGTGGGCGGCGGGAGTGGGCGGTGGGGAGTGGGCGGGCGGGGAGTGGGCGGCGGGAGTCGGCAGGGGCGCGGGAGTGGGGGCGGAGGTGGGCGGCGGTGGGGCGGAGGCGCGGGGACTGGGCGGCGGGTGTGGAGGCGAGCGGTGTTGGGAAGGCGGGAGTTGGCGGCGGGACGGGCGGCTGGGACTGGGCGGCGGGACTGGGCGGCGGTGTGTGGGATGCGGCTGTGGGAGGCGGGAGCTGGGGCGGCAGGAGTAAGCGACGAGAGCGGGAGACGGGTGTGGGAGTGGGAGATGCGAGTGTGTGGGCGGGGTGCGCTCAAACGGGGCGCGCTGGGGCACGTGGTGGCGAGCCGGGCGGGATAATGGC
>BOPP01000098.1:3976199-4025069 GCA_017312745.1 Gryllus bimaculatus
GGGGCGGGGGCGGGACGGGCTCTTTATGCGGGCACCGCGTCTTGTTTTCGGTACACAACAATCACTCGGCAACCCACTATTTCGTAATTTGTCACCCGAGTTTCTAATTTCCCGCGCATTCAAGTTGCGTTGACGCCGACTAATGGGCGCGCGAAGATTGCGAGGAAAGCTGCTGTCTTTCGCGGGAGAGAAGCGTCTCTTCAAAGCGTTAGCCGACACCGCGTTCTTCGTAAGAACGTAACGTGATAATAACAAGGGCGACTCCCAGCGCAGCAGCGAACACTCTTGCTCTCCACATCAGGATACTAGGGCGCAAATTCCATACGCAACGGCGCGGGATTTATAGTGGATGAAATGAATTTTCAGCAGGTTTAGTTGGAACTCCTGGCTTCGTTCACTGTTTTACCATTGACATATAGTTAATTAGCTAAATTCCCAGAGGTATAAATTTCATTACAAATTTGCGGACTTTTAAAATCTATTTCGAAAAATAGCCATATTTACACCATTTACAATAAAACAAAGAATGCAAAAGATATAATCAGGTTCAGTACATCAAATATTCAAAATTAAGTTTTAAAGTATTTATGAATATTTCAGAAAATACAACTTATCCTTTATTAGACATAATTTTTCAAAGGTAAGTAGATTTCAAAATCACGAAAAGCTGAAGATTCTTCAGTACTTTTTCTGTATAGTGGCTCTCACAATTGAACGAACACCTTTACTGTACACCTTTGGTGATACCATGAATTCTTCTCATGTGAATACTTTTTGGTAATCAAATATGTAATATTGACATTTGAGGTTTCGTGGAAGGACAAGTGCAATTTAAAAGTAGAAAAATGCTTTATTAAGTGTAAAATTAAATACTTTTGTGTTACCTACAAATAAGCGTTGCATAGAAATGAACGTACCCTGTCAGAAACGCGCTTTGAAACGTACTTATTGACATGTTCTCTTGTGCACAAGTTGTGACAAACAGATTAGTTGATTGTCAGATTTGTAGAACGCATCATCGCATTGAAAATGACCCAGAGAAGAGAAACGACGATGGAAGAACCAAGACATTGTGAATTTAGCCATGAGGGAAATATCACTACGAAGACAATGGGAAGACTTCATTCAAATATTCAAGATGTCTTAGACCAATTGAAATACGATGGCTGATTAATAAATAAAAGGGCTAGAGGCCGAAATCTGATACTCAACGAGCGAGATAAATGGAATATTGTCAATCACATCACCAGGAATCCCTCCAATTGTACTTAAAATGACTCTGTGGGTGATTTCAACAACAGGAAGAACTCTATCCACAAAAACCGCCCAAAAGACACTACGAGACGCAGGTTTCAACGAGAGAGTAGCGCCGAAGTCTTGGATTAGCAAGGCAGATCACCGCAATAGTCTACAGTTCGCGAAATATTACCGAAACCGTTCTTCGAAGTACTGGCAAATAGTGATTTTCAGCGATGAAGTAAATTCATGATATTTGGATTAGACAGATAATTGTACGTGTCGAAGAAGGTTAACGCAACCTTACAAGAAAAAAGAATTGCAACTGTAAAGCACGGCGGGAGCTCCGTTATGATATGGTACTGCATGTCTGCGTCAGATGTCGGGAAAATCCATTGTATTGATTCCCCAGTTGACAAATTTGGATATTCATGAATTTTAGACAGTCATGTCAAACATACTGCAATTAATGTTGGACTGAGGCCGACATATTACTTTCAGCAGGACAACGCATTCATCCACACAGAGCATATTGTAAAGTTTTGGTTGTTTTACAATGTACCAAAGTGCCTTGAAATACTGCCACTAATATTCGATCTCAATACTATTGAGAATTTTCGGTGGGAATTGGAAAAACATGTGCAGAAGCATACATTTTCGAATAAAAAAAGCTCAAGAGGGTCTTTGCAGAAGAACGGAAAAAATTTGCGCCTGAATTTACAAGAAAGGTAAGATCAATGCCAGCAAAACTGGATGTTGTTATTGAGCTAGAGGTATATCCACAAGGTTTGCATTAGTAACTACATTTGTTTTATAACTCACAATTCTGCAATAAATATTCTTTCTCTGCCAGTTTGTATTTTATTACATAGTTGACGGTCAATTTTGAGAGCCACTGTAGTTCACATTACTTCTCAATTTCCTGAATGTCTTGGTCGAGATAAGATAAAACTGGATATTTCGGACACTATTCCCAATTCACAGTTGCCCAAGCTTATGCTGAACATTCAGTAAAGTACATTCGATTCAACAATGTTATAAGATAATACGAGTTCTTTATAGAACTGTAATACTGTTTCATAATACATTACGTTCCCCTAATTAGTATAAAATATGTATATATGTTTGTTCTAGGAACTTTGGTAAACTGAAAAGTAACCTGACTTTCTGTTTGTTACTCAAAACTCACATTTTGAACATTTGAAGTAATTAAAAGTAGCACAGTTTTGATAGGCACAAAACGAATAAATGAATACGCATACGGGCGGTAAATATAATAAATGATGTTTAATTCGAGAAGTAAGAAGAAAACCTGACGGACGCTTGTAATTATATAAAGTGCTGAGAGCACAGGATGGGAATTTGCTGCTGCGGGAATATTAGTGCTGAATGATATGCAGCTATTATTGAAATGGTCAGGTAATAACACACATGTATACGAGTAACGCGGTTCGCCAACGTTTATCAGTCAATAGTGCTTGTGCGTTAATACCGTAACGTTTTTAGTGCTTTAAACACAAAAAAGAACCTGTAATTTTGATCAAAGGAGGACTTGCATTACATTTAGGCTTATGTAGGGAGGATACGCACTCACGAAATTGTTATGGATATCTGGTTCAATAATGTGAATACATTATATCAAGTTGTTATTACATACTCAGTAAAATCTTACTTTGAACTTTTTATGAATACGCGGTTGTTTATCAGTATGAACCAACAAATCCTTAAATGGATAGATGAGGAAGTACTGAATATAATATTTTGGCAACTGTATGGTTATAATTATTTCATTTGAACTAGGTAAAGAGTTCATGATGAATGAAAATAAGTAAAGGAGTTTTAATTCAGGGAATGTGATAATTAATTTAAATATAATAATTGTTAATATTGAAGGAAAATTACAAATATTTTACTAATTTTTTCCTTCTGAAAGAAATCATTAGAATTTTTGTACCTATCATGTTATCGTGATTCCGGGAAATGTCTAATTGAATTTCTTCTTATATGAAGGTAAAATAAATATATGAAATTGAGACTTGGAGAAGGTATGCCAATTGAGTAAAGTGTGTCTCTGTGTGTGTGTGTGCGCATGTACGAATGTGTATGAGTGAATACGTACGATATTAAAATGGAATTTTTGCAAAACTATTTTGCTAGCTTTTCCGTTTGAAGGAGATTTTAGTCGTTAAGACTATTATTATCTTGGCGGGATCTCCGAATTATTTGGATCAACTATAGAGCAAGGAGGGCGGTTCTCAACAATAACATTACGTATGTATATTCAAAAGTAAGCCTCTTGATCCCGTTTCCATCTCCACCAAACACATCCACAGGTTCCGTTACCCTTGTGCAGAGCGTTGGAACTTGAGCGCAGACAACTGTCCGCCAGTGCGGCCGCACGGTGCGGGGCTTTTGCGAAATGCCGCGATCGACCACTGAAGCGGCGGCAAGGCCCTCACGCTATCAACAGCGAGGAGCGCTCGCGATAAAGCATTTTTTATAATTTATTTTCTTCCCGTTCGACTTTTGTCTTTCGGAGGTTTTGACGGGTACAATGTTACATACAATGATTTTACTTCGGCATCCTCAGGCAAATGCGGGTCTCGGAATAACCCTTCTCTATATTTTAAAAATTCATATTTGGATATCTTCACTATGAGAAGTTTGCACTTGTGGTTTAGAGGAGGAGGGAGAGTGTTTGTGGGAAAAGGGGGCAAATAATTTTATGAATTAGGGTGGGCGAAAGAGATCTTTGGGGAATCTCGATCTAACGCGTGATGGATAATGTGCGTTTGGCCGAGATTGAGTAGTAGAGGGTTGGGGCATGCTGGGAGGAGAGAATACCATTTTTCAGAGGTTTGTGAGATGAATTCTGATAAACCATGGCTGGTGGCGCGCTGGAAGTCCTTCAAGGCCGCGAGTTGTGGACTGCGCAGAACCTGAAGTACCTCGGGGAGACGTAGCTGCCGGTGCCGAGTGCCAATTCGCTTCCTATGCAAATGGACTACGGCGGCAGTTGCACTTTAGTGGAGAGTGCCGTGACGATTCCTATGCGCACGGACTACTCTCGCCACGGGAAGGTATTGGGAGCCGTGACGGCCCCTGTGCGGCATGGGTCATTGAACTCTGTTCAGTCGTGTGTCCGGTTATTTGCACAGTCGTTCGTACTTGACTAAAATTCGGAGGTGTGGTCTATGAATAAAACGTTGAAATTATTTGCGTTCGTTTTCCAAATGTTGGCTAACTTGTTTTGGAACTGTGGCACTCTGTATTATTTTTGTCATTGCGCCAACTGGAGAAAGTTCGAATGAAATCATTTAATTTGTGTAACTATAATACAAGAAAAGTTCACTTCAAAATTTCCTCTTTAAGAAATCTTGTATACACGCATATTTTTGTGATTACAATTAAGTCTACTGCGAATCTAATTAAAAGCGTGATGAAATTTTTAAAAAAACGAGTTCATTCAAATAATTCGGATTACGTGCGTTTAATGACTTAATTCACACGTACATACATTCTCACCTGTTTTTCAACATGCATTTTTATCAATTCTAACAATATTTTCTTTAGTGACGACATCGCATCAATGTATGTAACTTGCTAAAACTGTCACTAACCTCAAACTGCACACACCGAACTGACACCTTGGGGCATTAACGGCTGGATCTCGACTCGTCTGACTGGAAAAAGAACACATTTCGCGGAGCGACGCGATCTTTGGGGATGGTCAACTGTAATAGAAACTTTCAAACTGTCAAAACAACATACCTCTGGCCTGGACAAAGATGAACTGAGTCGCGACTGCAGTGGTGACTACGAAAGATCTATTACGGTTCAGATGGAAGACTGCTGGTGACCACTGGAACTGCTACATCACACTGGCTTTTTATGAGTCCCCGTGAAGTAGCGTGGCATTGTGTAGCGCCACTGGTGGCTGCAACCGCAACTACTATCAGCTGGTGTGGAGGGATGCAACCTTCTTTATTAATATTAATTTGAAATCGAACTAACCGGCTGGGGTTGCTAAGGCAGTAGTTCGCGGTACGTGGGGTCGTGGGTTCGAGTCCTGCGTTGGCACGAGCGTTTTCACTCTGGGGTTGTGGCAGGATTGGCTTACATTCAACACTTTTCTATCGTGATAGATTGCTTGTTAGTGATTCCGGGCGCGTCCACTGCTAAGATCATTAATTCCGTACGTGTAGTTCATGTTATTTTCGGAAGGTGGCGGTGATCTATCGCTGGATAGCGAGATCCAGCGCCGACCTATCGTCGGCTAGCGGGGTGTTCTTCAACAAGATACCTCCCACCTGCGGGGTACCGCCCCAGCAGTAGTCAGGTAGTGTAGTGCATTTTAGTATGTGTAAGTAAGGGAATAAGCTAGCACAACGAAGAAGAAGGAAAGAATGCGCGCGGTCCATGACCCGTTTGTAAGAGTACTGCTCCGGCATTCGCCTGGTGTTGATCGGAGAAACAACGGAAAACTGCCCATCAGAACAACTGGCAGCTAGAATTCTCATCCAGACAGCGATTGAATTCGACCTAGCTGACAAGCTAGTGTCAAAAATCCTGCCACCGTGACCTCAGGATTTGAAGCACTGCAGTGAGCCTGTGCCACCTCTCCTGGTGAAGTTGCACGAAAAGTTGTATTTGGCATAAATGTCGAAGTTATGCCTGTAGTTGCAGTATACGTTTTTAAGAATTTCTTATGTTATTGTCGCTAGGAATTTAATGATTTTATCGTTGGGCGTGAATTAGCAAAGTTTTTACGATCACATTTGTTGATACTGATACTGGGATGCAAATTTAATAAACAAGAGTAATTTTCAAGTAACTATTCTGTTCAAATTTAGAACAGTCTAAATTAAAGATTTACCTTCAATGGTAAACTTCCTTTGACGGCACTAGCAGATTAAGTCGTTTTGAGATGAAAATTCCTCCTAAATGATCATTTTGAGATGAAAAAACTGTTTCGAACTTAGTACCAATCTCTTATGTTTCACTGTATATAAGCATATTCTGAATCTTGCACAAAACATGTGGCATCTGAATGAATCTCCGTTTTCAAACGCATGCATATGCATAACGTTTGTCACAACACGCCTGAAAAACATTGAGTGATATGCAATACACACGGCACTTCCATTAACAAAGTACTGTGATCTGTAAGAACAAAATTTTGTTGCTGTTCAAACACCCCGATTTGTCAATATGGGTTGGTCTTTCGCGCATCAGGAAGCGGAATTTTCGTATTAATATACCCTATCTACATGGCCCTTCAAGAAAAATATGACTTTATGGCACATTTTATTCACGCTTTGAACATTTCTGGAAAAAATGGACGATTTCTAAAGCATGCGCCATATTACGTTTCATATTACGAGACTGTAATAGAACACAGCATATGTGGAAAAATGTAACCTAATTAAAAGATGTATTAAAACATACTGATTCTTGAACTACTGAAGAGAACGAGTGAATTAATGTGTTAATGTATTAGATTTGGGTGTCCCTTGCCAGGGCGCCAAATCTACTATGTCCAACTTCTACTATGTTAAAGAGCGGCATCATAAAAACCCACGGCGTCTTCTTGTAACGTCTGAATTCACATACAGTTAGAGCTGGAGAAAGTCGAAAAATTCAATCAACCGCTTTTTTCTAGGACCATTTAAGCTTACGGCGAGATTAAAGAGAATTCTTCATACCTAATCACTAACCCTATTGCAAATTTACAAATGCATTTCGGTCGGATTAACATTGCTTAATTACAATTTGTACGTGACAGATTACAATGCGACAGCACATATGCTGTACTAAAAAAACGAGGCCCAGAAAGAGGAAGTGCAATTCCTAACGGCACGGAACTACTTCCATCTGGCGGACCTCGCAGTCTAGTCGTTTTCGCAGAAACTGAAAACAATAACGTTGGTGGAGGATCTCTTGGCACTGCTCCTCAGAAAATCTCTAATGGTTGGGTCGTCTAGCAGCGCTATTGCGGCCGGGAAGCCACCGTCTGCCCGCACTATACGAACTGTAGGAAGCTTACCAGCGAAGAAGGGGCGTGGCTGACCTCGCGAATATAGTGTCGGAAGTGGCGACGGAGACACTGGCCCGATGAGGTGGGGGGTACAGACGCTGGTGTCGATGGCGGCGGTGGTGACGGCGAAGGAGACAGGATAGAGAGGAGTGAGGCGGAGAGAGTGATAGCGGAGGGATAGAGAGGTGGACGGGAATTGTGTGAGGGGGGGGGAGACGGGAGCCATAAGACGGCCTGGCGGAAGCGGGAGAGGGAGCGGTGGCGGTGACGGACAGGCGGAGTTGAGGCAGCGAGGGCAGCGAGACGCAGGTCGGCTCAGCAGCGCATAACTCGCTTCATTCCGCGCGCCCTGTCGAACTCTCCCCTTCCTCCCGCCGCCGCCATCGCAGGCAGCGCTGACCCTAACGCGCTGATTTATGACGACGAGCGGCCCTCCACCTCGCCCTGCCGCTCACCACGGCTCTCCTCGCCACTTGTCCCCGCTCCAGCCTCGCTTCTCCCTCTCTCGCCTCTCACACTCTCTCGCCTCTCACACTCACTCTCGCTTCCCTCTCTTTCTCTCTCTCTCTCTCGCCTTTCACACTTCCTCTCGCTTCTCTCTCTCTCTTTTCTCTCTCTCTCTCTTTCTCTCTCTCTCTTTCTCTCTCTCTCTCTCTCTCTCTCTCTCTCGCTCTCTCTCGCACGCGCGCGCCTCGCGCATCTCGTATTATCCTCCCGCGTCTCTCCACTGTTCTCTCGCGCCTGTCGTCATCCTCTTGCGCCTTATTAGAGCTCGCTTATTAAAGATTGAGTTTTATTAAATTCAGTGTATTCCTCAGTACTTTATCTTGCAAGTATTATTGTTCACGTTTTTCAAATTATTAATATTTTTCGCATACTTCAACGTTATATCGCGAAATGTTAGCATCTAAGGTGTTAGAATCACCATAGCATTACGAATTCATGACTTTTTGAAAGGTTAGGGTCCATGTTTTTTGTCAGACGATTTGTCGTAACATTTAATTTATTTCATAATCGTGTAACGGTTTCAAAAATTGTTGTCTCCATCATCAGGCGGTAAAATGGAATGTTGAAATTTTATAGCACAAACTTTTAAATTTACTATCTAATCTAAAATGTACAATATAATTTCAACACTCAATTGTACACACTGATGATGGGGGCAACAATCTCCGAAACCGTTGCACAATTATGAAACAAATGAATGTTACAAAAATTCGTCTGTTAAAGAATAAGGAATAACCCTAAACAAAATAATAATTAATTATAAGAGACTAAAAGATGGAAATAAGAAATTAAGAATTTATTGTCGCAGTTGAAACAAAAAGAGTCGCAGTATAGACGAAAGATTGTTTCATAAAGTTAGGTGCTCGAATTCATAACTAGGCGAATTATATAAGTGACATTTTCTTAATATCTTTCGAATGTTGAAAAATCTCTGATAGTTTTATTTACATGTACAAATAATGCGAGAAGATATTTGCTAGCGTATGGAGCATATTTTGTTGTACATAAGAGAAGGACGTCGATTAAAACAAGTCTTGACTAAATGCAATACTTGTCCCATGTGTCACCTAAGCGCTTCATAATATTTTTTCACAATTGGAAATGGACATGAGGCTTAAAATGAGGTCATGGTAATGAGTACCGAGTTGTTACCTCTGAATGGCTGGCGACCGTCGGTATTCTTGGTTTCCCCCAAAATAATCTGAAACACTAGAGAGCCTATACCATCTACTCGGCTACGTGTGGAGAGACTTTCTGACTGTAGTGTATAATATAATTTCAGCGAAATGATATCTACTGGCGGATTCTACCATCTCACTTTAGACATTTGGAATTTGAAGTCAAATTCACTTTCGTAGCATTTGAAGTTTTGTCCGCTCAACCAGGTATCTCCCACCAGTAGGACTTCGCCCCAGGAGGGACAAGCTCTAAGCTCCCGAATAGTCTCTCAGCATTTGTGGCTATGTAGTGCATGTAAGAGAAAGAAAGGGGCGAGGATGGGACAAGAAAGAGGAAGAAAAGATCGCGGTCTGTAGCCCGTTTGTACTGCTCCGACATCCGCCCAGAGTACTGCACATGCATTTGCCTGGTGTTGATCGAAGAAACGACGGAAAACTATCTATCAGACCAGTCGGCCGCTACGCTTCTGCCAACAGCGGCCGCAAGCCCAAGCTATCTAGCTAGTGTCGAAAGTACTGCCAACGTGGGGGCGCGAATTCTAGGGCATCCCAGACAGAGACACTGCAGTGACATCAGTTGATGTCCTGAGCCACCAAAGCCGGTCTGACTGCTGATGACAGCTTCCTGTGTAAGCTAGTGCAAGGCTTGCGCTTTCATTCCGGACAGTGTCGTTTTAAGTTATTACAGGTATTACATCTTACTGCATAATGGCTGAAATCGGCCTGTTTGGTGGCTGTTTCACGCACAATGCGTCACAGCCCAGAGTACTATGATTTTCTGATACTCTTGCATGGCTTTGAACAATGCGTCGCTGGCCGAGGAGTTACGACTTTGAACGTGGGGCAGGGAGAGGTACGAATAGAAGCTATGCCCGTACACCTTCCCACGTTCAGAGAGAGGGAGGGAATTCCCTTACGGCCTACACCTAGAGATACAAATGACCCTAAGGTCGAATTTTACGCTGTCAGACGAAGCCCCTCTCCTTCACAGTGTGTTTGTCACAACTAAATCGCGTGGAATAGAACTGACTTGCAGACGCTTTCATTACATCAAGAATATCTCGTGTCTCGGCCAATCGCATTAAATGTGCAGGAATTTCGTTTTATAAAGATTTTTCCCCGTTCCGTTTCCACGTTGGACAGATTCCGTTCTATTCTGTGTAAAATACCATATAATTTATTAACAATGTTATTGATTATCTATGATTGATTCTATTCAGGTAATCAGGTTCTACTTCATTATAGACAATAAATTCATTTGCAATAAAATTAACTGTTCATAAACATGCTTTATTTTGCAGTCTTGAAAAAACGTTTCGGAGCTCTATTGTGTCTCTATCAGGTACATAACGTATAGCTAAAAAATTAAAATGAAAAATATACCAATTACAAACTGAAATCTATTAAATTAATTAAATTAGAAAATAAAAAATAAAAAAATAATTCAGTTTCTATGTTGTGTTTATTTTTATGTTTTTCATTTAAAAAAAATAGCTATACCTTATTTACCTGATAATGCAGACACAATGGAGCTCCGAAACGTATGTTCAAGACTCTGTAAAATGAACTATGTTTATGAATTGTTAATTTTATTTCAAATGAACTGATTGTCAATAATAAAATGGAGCCTGATTAATAGAAAATACCCTATAACTCCACGTGCTAGAGAAATCGTCCGGTTAAGGCAGGTTTCCGGTTTGAGATATTTTACTGTATATCCAAATTGGATATACAGTAAGTAATGATAAAGTAACATGGTAAATATGTGTTCCACAGCCCTGGTGAGGGAACAACAAAGTTTCGAAACGTTGGCGAACTAAGACATTTTTGATTGAATGACGAAAAAGATATGAAACAGTCCTAGTGACAGTATATTTAGATGTACTCAAACATACGCCACTTTGAATAGTCGCCATAGATAGTCAGATACGTAGAACTTGATGAATGTATGCACGTATGAAATATAATTTAGACTTTCACTCAGTAAAAAAACGGGCCTTGCGTTTGTGGCAATTTACATACAACTTGCATAATGCATAGTGCAAACAACTTGATGAATATATGCATCGTATGAAATATAATCTAGGCTTTCGCTCTGTTAGTAAAACAAACACGGGCCTTGGGTTTGTGTAATTTATTTTCTAATAAAATTAGAAAAAGTATGTTCGAATATCGTAAATTGTAGGGGCACGTCATATCCAAAGAGTACTGCCGTGGTAGGCGAATATAAATGAATTCAATCATTTTTTACTTAAATAGCACATTTTGTACGATGTGTAAATCGTTCTTTGAATTTTCCGTATGATTTGACTTTATATGTAAAAATGTGTCAAAGAATAGGTTTATTTATTACATCCCTGCCGAAACAATATTCTTTATCATTTCTAACAATAAGGAAAGGAATTTGTACTTATATTTTTAGGTCCCAAGTTTCATGAAATGAGGAGGATATACATTTGGAAGGGACGAAGGGAAGTTCAGTTCTTTACTCTTGGTACGAGTGTCAAAACGTCTAGCTAAGCCGCTCATGTGAAAACGTTCTTGGCTCGATTTGTCCTGCCAAGCTGTGAATACTGTAAAAATTACCAAGTCTTTACGCAATATGTACGCCATGTTACAGCATGACCTCAACTCACTGTGAAACACACCGTCTGTTCCACTGTTTAAAATCACTGCTCCGTTCAGTATGCATAATGAGACGCACATAAACATATTTTGCGCGATTTACCAATATTTGAATCACAGAATAAAAGATCAAGATGAACAAATCAATAGAGCAAAATATTTTAGGGATAGAAATAATAAATTT
The DNA here is from genome assembly GCA_017312745.1 of Gryllus bimaculatus. Classification (NCBI taxonomy): domain Eukaryota; kingdom Metazoa; phylum Arthropoda; class Insecta; order Orthoptera; family Gryllidae; genus Gryllus; species Gryllus bimaculatus. The sequence goes on from BOPP01000098.1 coordinate 3,987,967, forward strand.
AATAAATAATTTTTTATCCTACCAGAGAATTAACATCTCTCCCTACTCGCTAATTACTAGCTGTCTTAAGGGTTAAGAGACGTGTTTGCAAAACCGCAAATAAAAAAAATAATGATCAAAATGTCAATTTATAATAAAATCATAATTTTACTTCTATTTATTCAATTTCCCGCCAAGAAGCGTCAGACGCAAACTCCACTTCCTGTCCATACACTCTTTAAGACTATTGAATAAAATAATAATTCAAATGTAGAATGCTAATAATAAAATTGACAGTAGTTTGAAAACGTGAAATTGCGTAAAATCAACACTCGGAGTTGACGTGTTATTACACATCTTGGATACAAATCTGATTCGTTAGATTAGTTCTGCTCGTGGTGGACACATCGTGCAATTTTCCATAGAACTTATTACAAAAGACGACTGGAATAAGGAATCGTTAGTAGAAAAATTGAAATCCACCATTTGACAACTTCTCAGCTCCAAAGCTTCTCTCGAATAAAGTTGTTCATTCCCACACAACTCGCGACCTACCGATTATTTTACTTACTAACTTTGACAGATGTGGAAGGCTGAGATCCGAGGTATCATTTCAGTTTTTCTGATACACGCTTTGATTTGTGTTCGCTGTTCAATTTTATTATTTGACGAACTGCAAGTATTTTGTTGATAATGAAATATTAACTGACGTCAAAGAAAACACACGGTATTAGTCGAAGTGAAATAGTGAAATTTAACAATTATTCGTAGCATATTTTTGTATTTTGTAATAAACACACGTATAAGAAAAAAATGACAATTCCCGCTTTTTCCGGGTCAAAAGTTTTCCTAGAAAATCTTCGCTTTTCACGCTTGTTTCGTCAGATATCCCTGTAACGTTGTGGAATGTTATTTGAATTATAAATTGTACATTGACTACTACAATTTTAATTTACTGTTATCTCAAAACCCTTTAGTTCCTTATACTTCCTTTTAAGAAATATAAAGCATTTAATATTGCAGTATGAGGCAACGCTCTAACAAAAAAAGACAACTCATTTTATGACAGCAATATACGGTCTATCATGCGAGTACTGAGGATAGAACGCGCGGTATATTATCTTGTATATATCACCAAACACACTTCGGGTTTTTTATCTTATAATTCTAATTTTTAATTTTTTCTAAACCATTTCCCAATTGCAACGAAAATTCTCGCTAGGCCTCCAGGGTGGGGGTGGGGTGGGGTGGGGTCACTGCCCCTGTAAACACAATCCATATTACTAAGAGAAAACCGATCCTCTAAGGTGCCGCCCTATAAACATGCAACTACCAAATGTTGCGAATACATCCAACAGCCCACAAATGTATAATATTTTCACCACTAAAAACCTTCTTGAACGTCTGCGTCAAAAGTGAACCCAACAAGATACTTCTGGACTTGTGGAGGTTCGTATGTCATGCAAAAACAATAATACAATTGCAAAAGTATAAAATCTTCCAGGTATCATTACAACTTTTGTTGAGGCTGTGAATATAGCTTGAGTGCTTCGGGAGAGCTTCTGCAGTAGTTGGACGAAACGAAACTGCGATATGTCATTCTGCCCCTCGAAACAACGAAAATTTCTGAAAAAACGACACGTATCAAGGCTGTAGACGTTATTTTCATTAAATATTTAAGAAAATGTTAGTGTTAACTTTGTCTGGGTGAAAGGAAAACTTTTTCCTGACTGACTATATTCGTTTTGTCATGCTTATGTTTATCACCGCTATTTCGCGCGCGCTACAGGCACCGTGCACGCAGAATGCATACCAATTAGCTTTGGAACAGTACCAACCTTGGATTGTAATTCACTTTCATTGCACTCGATATGGGCGTATTTAATAGGTTTTTTCATAAGCGATGCGATCTGCCATTAGCACACTAGTATGCAGACTTGAAACAGCGCGATCTCTTCCCTTTTTAATTGACAGGATTTTGATTCTGAGAAGCTGCCGACAAAGTACCATACGGCGCCCAGGAGGTGGCGCGATCTCCCGGGCGTTTTTGAAAGCAGTTCAAAGTTTGTTTCATAGAGTTTCATATAAGAAATAAATCCCCTTTCTCTTTGGAAGTTAGCCGTCTGTTTTTAAAGGAAAATTATATAATATTACAAAAAATCTCGTTCGAGCCACGTTTCAAATGTGTGCTCTATGCTAGTAATTTTCCCCAAACAACTGCTTATAATAGTTGTATTCGAATTACGGGGGCAAATTTGAATTTATTTGGCCACGTAGGTGCCAACAACTCTAATTCCGATATTGAGATATGCTTCGTGTTCTTGTGAATTGTATCCAAGTCTTGGTTTGCATTCTTCTACATAAATTTTGTTTAAAATGTTACCCATCCAATGGACCAGCGTCGTAACAGTAGAAAAAGGTATTTTACAGGAGAAGAAAAATTGTGAAGTAATATACCCTGCACCAACACTATACACACATTTTTACTCATGTACTCAGAAGTATTTTGCATTTGCTGGGTTATTTTCAAATTCAAGATACTTCAAGAACAATTTTATGAACATTTAAAAAATATATTTATCATCTTTACGAGTATTGTAAGCTATACTATATTATTAAACTAATGTTTTTAATATTAAATTATTTTAAATAACAGTAAACATATTCGCTAAAACTGTCATAATTTCAGATACATCCCCTTAAATAGTTTCTGAGAAAAACGCACTTCTCCATAAAATATAACTGTCAGGAAAATAGCTTTAGTTTCAAACATACCTCAGAATAACCCAGCTCAATATTCTGTTAATCTTTTCTTCTTTCTTGCTTCTTTAAATAGTCAAACATTTCCATATCTGACTTTTGTAGCAGTTGTATTCTTTCTTGGGAATAGTTCAAAATGTTGCAGAACTTTAATTCTGCCATTATTTCCCTTATTGAAAGTTAACCCTGCCTCATACACTCTCAAGAACTATGTATCAGACCCAATAAACACTGTTTTGGAGACTATTCCAAACAACATTGTTGAAACTCTCAATTGGGTTTTGACTGCAAACACTGTTTTAGAGAATTTTTCGTCGGCCAAACTTCTAAACACTGGTTTCATAACATCACAAACTGCTACAGGTAGAAAGTGCTTCTTTTTTTTTTTAATTTATTTCTTCTCGTTCGACCAAAGGTCTTTCGAGGGGTTTCGGTTTTACATACTGACATTTTGGGACTTGGGCATTCCTGGCAAATTGAGATTAGATACTCTGACTCGTTTAATTCGTTGGTTTGCCTGTAGAAGCAGCTGGGATTTATTTTGATTTTTTTTTTTTTGGAGAGGGGGGGTAGGTTGTTAGGATTGCCCTATCGAGCAATAGGAAGGGAACGTGAAAGATTCTATTTAGATACGGGATGATATTATTGGTTTAGGGAGGTTTAAGCATGTCTTTGGGAAATTTGGATTTGATTCGGCTTGGGATGTTTGCTGTTCGACCTAGGTGAAATTTCAGGGCGGAATGAGATGAAGGAAGGGAAGAATAGAAATTAGTTGCTACTTTTTTAATGTGTTCGAGCACTGTTTCCATTTGGAGTTCTCTGTGAATTTGTTGGTTAGGTATAAACCATGGAGCTTTAATTGATGAAAGTGCTTCTGAGAATATTGCTGACCAGAGGCTATGAACCTGTTTTATTTTCACCATGATGGCCCTCCTTCAGAGCTCAAATTGTTGTTGTTTTTTGGGGGGCGGAAAAGTGTCTCTGGAAAAATTTATGAAAACCTTCTCTTCATGTCTTGGCAAGAATTAATGTTTCTTCTCATTGCCATTCAATAATATGTTGGAATATTATCAATTTCTCTTTCTTCCTGCACCTGACAGACTTTTATCCTTTTTTTTACCTTCCTTCCCTTTCTTCGGCGACGTTCCATTGGGTAAGCGATATGTTGATATATATTTGTTACACTCAAAAGTGTTCATTGTTAGCAGTCAAATGATTTTTTTATTTCTCTACTGCTTGTGATTCGTAAATTAGCCTACGCATTTTTTAAGCACGATACGGCGCGCCGCGGCGTCTAGACCGAAAGAGCCACGTTTACGCAGCTTCACGCAAGCGATAAAAGCTATGAGGAATACGATTGAAAAAATGTCAGGCCGAACTCGAGTTTCAGCTTAAAAAATCGGGTTCTCTTATTATAACGAAACTTTCAAATGCACATAATGCTATCCACTGATAGTAGTTTATGCAACTAGTTTACAATGTTCAACGTTATTTGCTTGAGAACATTTTTTGGAAAAGAGCGACGTTTAGAACTAGTTTTCAAATTTGTAAGAATGCAATAAAACATCATTATAAGCGAGTTGCATAAGCTACTTTTTTGTAACAACATTATAAATTTGTAGGACAATCAAAGATAATGTGAGAAAGCAATTATGAAACCTACTTCTACACTTCTCTTTCGCTGCAATCAGCTGAAGTTGTGATAAACGCACATTTTCATGCCATAATCTGGCAAATACGTTACGATATTGTACCGTAAGATGTCCCTCTCTTGTAACGAAAAAGGTCGTTTATAATGCTGGAATACACGAAAAAGTATATGCTATGTGAACAAATGACGTTATCATTGCCAACATATTTGCTTATTTCATCAACTGATTTCACTGGCTTAGCCATCATAATAAATCATCTGCTGTTCAATTAATTCGACGAATAATTCAAACGTCCAGTTTTGAAATAGCATAATCTTAATAATGATTGCTAATCCACTGAAATCTGCTGATGAAATAAACAAAAATTATGGCAACGACGTCTTTTATTCACGAATTTCCATCGCTCAAAACACACCGGTCAACCAAGATCATGTGCATAATGCTCTTTGCATACAAGTTCCTCGAACTCAGTAAAATATTCAGGACATGATTGCATACGGCAACTAATTATTCCGCGGTAAACAGGAAACGACAATCCCTCAACTGGCGAAACCACACCGTCACTCAAAATCCCCAGGTGCATCACGCCAACGCGACGCGCTTGCCCAGGCGATGACGCACGCCGTTCCAGCGAACTGTTTACCCGGTAGCAAGGCTGGCTTTGTTCTTGAACTTCACACGGCCGCGGCGCGGCGTCGCCGGCCAGGCGGGTCCGGAATGCGTCAATCCATCGTCGCAGATCTATTCAGTGAGCGTTGCCTCGGAGGCTCGACACGCCAAGGACGCGACGCCGATATGATTTTTGCGATTGCGTGAGCGGCAAAGCCGGCCGGGCTAACACTTCAACAGACGCATGGAAGAAAGTCTAGCCAGGGCTGAGAAAATCAACTTTACTCATACGTCATTACTATTATTTTATTAAATAGGTAATTATTACAAACAAATTAGCTTACTTGATCCTATGTGGCTAGGCCGAAGGCCTTTAAGCCATTGTAATACCTACATCCTTTCGCTTTCTAATCTTTCGAATTCTGGTATTCACCCCAAATGGTCTCTCCATCGCATCAAAGCCGCGGAAAAGAGATCAGAAGGTACGTCTCAGGAAAAAAACCCTGAAGGGAGAAAAACCTGACGTCAGAAGCCGAGTACATACTAATCTATCCGACGTTTATTTTAACTATTTATTTTCTGGAGTGGGCGTCCCGCCGTCTCCTTCCAGTGCTTGGCCTCCTCAGCACCTGAAATCAAACAGCGCCACAGAAGATCGTCCGCACCAACGCCTCTGCCCTTGTATTTTCGATCCCCCCTTACCTTCACCCCCGCCAAATACGTCATTACTTGGTATTGCCTTCCGTAGGAAACTAGATATACACTGTTTAACTTGCGTGGATCTAGAGGATCGTGGTTCCGAGCGAAATATGAAAACAGTTGAATGACACTTATGTCCTCCTATGGAGGGAATAATGGGAGGGAAATATGAGAAGGCAAACCGAGGCATGTTAACATCAAGTTAATTACATCAGAATCAATATTATTAGGTAAAAAATAAAATAATTTACGTATCACGGGCGTTACATGGTTCATGGTATCATGGTAATAATTATCACGGGCGACAAAAACCCTCGAACCAAAGACCCTCAGGCTATTTTCGCCGCGCGATCTTCAGAACACTTGATGCATAAATAATTATTACGGCATCATACACTCCAGAGAGACTATCAGCTAGTTTTCTAATATATGGGTCTTATCCCTTATCGTACAGAATCGAATTCGGCGTCGCGAGATCGGTGAACGAGTATCAGAAACGAGAGCATTGTTTCGTTTTTGAATGGTAACGACGCGCGGACAGCAAAGAAAATTCCTTTTCGTTGCTGGTCAAAAAAAAAAAAAAGAGGAGGAAATTATTGGAATCAGTCCACCAACTGTTTATATGAAATATATTTTGCCATTTATATCATCGTGAAGAAAACATTTCATTAAATAATAATATATTAGCATTGACATAATTGTAATTGTAATCTGACAAACTTTTTGGAAATAAAATAGGAGAAATATATTAATTTTACTTACTAGTTATATAAATTATTATTAACTTATAATATTAGAAGATTAGAATATTTAATCTAGAAGCAATTTGTATTTATCTTCTTATAAACGGGAAAGAAATTTAAAAAATACGATCCAGATTAAAACCTCGGCCCACTGTGCTACATTGTGTGGAACGCAGCGGGAACCCGAGTGAACTTCTCAATGCATCGATGGCGCGGAGCCAACAGACAAGAAGTGTATTTTACACCTGGATGACAAAGACTAAGAGACCAGTGTTTCTTCCTCATTGTAACTGTATTACACGTAGTTCATGCCATAGGCATAAAAGCCACGTTCTTTATGGAAGTGAAAACAGCTATTGGGCTTACAGAAACGTAAGACACACATTCAATTTTATGCGTCATTATACTCCTCGTTGCCTTCAAAGGTACATAAATTAAATAATATTTTATAACTGCTTTATATGTTTAAATGGGTAACAAATATCAAATTAAGTGTCATACATCTGCGCGCATGGCATTTATTTTTAAAAAATATTAGCATGTTTTGTCAATTACATGTTCATACATACGTATTCATAAGTTTTTTGCTTTGTGCTTGTAAATACAGATTTAAATAAGATCATGGGTAGAAGATGGAGCACCATTTGTGGGACTACAAGAAATAAAACCAATTCTAGGGATTAAAAGTATTACAATGATGCTAGTGAAGGTAAAATTTATTTTCTATAAGAATGCCTTATTCGTTCTGAAGTGTATTGCTCTCTAATTTGTTCACAATAAAAAAACAAACTGTTTCAGTTGCACATTTGTATTGTATCGAACTGCACCACTGTAAGTCTTTTTAAAACTCGCGTTTCTTTCGTTACCATAATAATATTACCTTAAATAAAAAACTTGTTTCACATAGTAAAATGAACGTAGTGCAGGTAGTAATACGGCCGTAGAACCTAGTAAAGTGGAAAGACCTAAATTTAATACAAATTCTGTTGTTCATTGACAAAGGCTGCACAAGACTCCAGTAGGCCATCGCTCAGAAAAAAACTAAGGGTTAGAATGTTTTCTGCCATAACTCGAAACGAGGATCATGCAATCTACCAAGACACCTATCACGCATCTTCAGGAAAATAACTAACCATGATCCAAATTGCCAGGCACACAATAAACTCGTGAATGATATTCACGAGTTTATTGTGTGCCTGGCAATTTGGATCATGCTACAGGCTACAAAGCGCTATTCTGGTAACACGCGCAAACCCCAAGTAAACATCTCTAAGCAAGTGAGGGGTTGTAAATTTCCAATTACCCCCAACAAATTCGCCTCTTCCTGCTTACCATCAACGCGTTGCTGCGCTCGCTAAACGTCAAGAAGCGCGCTGGCCGTGGACCGGGGCGGCGATGCTGACGATAGCGGCGCGGCGGACGATGGCTGGTTCATGAGGGGCGCGGGTCGACGGCTATCACGCAGCGATAATGCGGCGTTACGGCCTCGCGGGCCCCTGCCGGGACAAAGGCGTGAGGGGGCCACTGGCCCTGACTGAGTTGCCGCACCGGGAACGCCTATCTTCCGGAAACGGTCGGCACGACCCCTTCCTTCCATCGCCCTCACTTCTGCCCCGGCCTCGACGTCCCAGCCTCGCCTCTGGCGCGCGGTTCGCCTTGGCTTCACTACTCTGGCTCCCGCGCGGCCTTCCCAACCGCCTCCTGCCTCGCTCCTGTGCCTGGTTCCCCGGTCGGCTCCTTGCCCATATTCCGCCGGGTTCCCATCCCTCGGTCTCGCCACCCCGGCCTCCGCCTGCTCTCCTGCTCGGGTCCTCCGGCATCGCCTGCCCGGCCTCCTGCCTGGACTTCCATTCCTCGGTCTCCCCACCCGGCTCCCACCTGCCTCAGTCTCCAAGCCATGGCTCCCCGCCCTGGGCGGTCTCCACAGGCTCCCACAGGGTATCGCACCTGGCGCCGCAGGCTCCCCGCCAGGCTCCCCGCCCAGGCGTCCCGCTCAGGCCATCCCGCCCCAAGACCTTCCAACACGTTTCGCCGCCCTGGTTCTCCGCTTCTGGTCTCCCCGATGGCTGCTCCGCCCGGTCTCCCGCCAGGCTCTCCACAAGCCTGGCAGCCTGGCTCAACACCCGCCAGGCAACCCCGCAGGCTCTCGCACAGGCGACGTCAGGCCATCCCGCCCAGACTTCAACCCAGGTTTCTCCGCCCTGGTCTCCCTGCACTGGTCTCCCGCACTGGCTCTCCGGCCGCGGTCTCCCGCAGAGCTCCCACAGTCTCGAGCCTGGCCTCCCGCCGGACACCCGCAGGCTCCCCGCCGGCAGGCGTCCCCGCTCAGGCCATCCCGCCCAGACCTTCCAACAGGGTTCTCCGCCTGGTTCCCGCACTGGTCTTCCCGAACTGGTCCCTTTTCCGCAGCCGGTCGCCCGTCAGGGCTCCACAAGCTCGCAGCCTGGCCTCCCCGCAGGCACGCAGGCTCCCGCCAGGCGTTCGGCCACGCCACTCTGCCAGACTTTTCCCGCCCAGGCTCCGCCAGGCCCCCCGGCCACCTCCCCACCTCCACTGGCCTCCCCCGCCAGGCTCTGCCCGGTCCCGCTCGTCTTTGTTTCCTATCCTCGGCTTCCCTCGTTCAGGCTTCCGCCCGTGACGTCCGTCCCTCACATTCACCGAGCCGCGACACACTCCTCCCGCTCATCCCTCCCACCCACGCGCATACCTCCAGTTCAACCATCCGCCTCAAATATCTTCCTCCTTGCCTTCGCCATCCACCTCCTACGAATTCACCACGTTACGCCTCCCTCACGCATCTTCCCCACTTGCCTTCTCGTCTCACCTACACATGACACCTCAAACTCCCTCTGCTCGTCATCCCCGCACGAAATCCAGGCCGGCATCTCCACCTCCCCTTCGCCCCAGCAGTTATCCCGCTATTCCTACCCCCCTTTCACCCCACTCCCCCGTCTCACCGGCCCGCCTGAGACCCCCTACTCGCTGAACTCGCCTCTGAGACCCGCTTCCACCCCGACGCAGCCTGAACCCAGAGCACCGCGTTGTAAAGCCCCGTCACCCCCGTACAGGAACCTCCTCTCTCCCGCCACCCCACGGCTCGGGAAGCTAGATAACGTGCGCTGACAGCACGCGCAGCGCCTCCAAGCCTCACCACACGCGTGCCAGGTTAAATGTTGTTCCATACTTGGCCGGTGCCGCGCTCTCAACAATATTACTCTTACTCAAAAAACACGGTATCGGCGTCGGGTTTTCTGTCCAAGCCTGTCTCTACTCGCAAGCCCATATGGATGTCCCCATCCAACTGAGCGAAGGTCCTCAATTGGGCTGATCAGAGGAGCAAAGAAGACAGTTTAGGAATCTGAGCACAAGAAAGCAGTGGATGTAAAGCCGTCGTCTGACCTAAATTCAGACGGTATGAGCGGCATGAACTCCTTGGGGAGCAGCGCGGTGAGAGTGTCTACCGCAGTGCATAGAGAAGGTTTTGAAGCGTGAGCGGTAGGGATGCAGAGAACACACCTCTCGCTATATGGGTCTCAAGCAAACGGAATAGCCGTAGACAACATAGTGACCTGCACGAACACAAGTGCGGCAATGGGTCATGGAATAAGCCTGAAAGGAACAAAGGCACTCGGGGCACCGAAAGGACGAATGGGGTGAAATCTAAGCACACGAAACCTTCGAAGGATATGAAATTGGTTTGGCGAATCGTTGATACCGGCATGTAAGATGAGAGCTTCAGCGATATAGGCAATCAGACGAGGCTTGGTCATAGGGATGATGTCGTCATGCAGGTGCTTTCAGCCCCACTCGAGAAACGCGAACGGTGAATTCCTGCAATGCCGTATCCGTTCAGTCATCGATTACCAATCACCTGATTATCCCGGCGCGGCCGTCTCCGGATCGAAACAGCGAGGCAGAGCACACACAAAGGGAATTGGGGGACGGAACATACCGCTGTACGAAACAAGACTTGAAACAAACGAGATTTGGGGCGGGACACGGATGAGGAGACGAAAACGGGGCAGGAACGGGAAAAAAACAACGACGGAACGGATACATAACGGAAACAGAAGGGCCGGGAAGCAAAAAGAAAGACGGCCAGGAACGTAAACGGGAGGGAAAAACGAAAATAGACGAAACGCAAAAGGACGGAACGTAACAAAAGAACAGGTGAACAAGGTAGAAAAAAGCAACGGGAACAGGAGTAATACGAAACAGGAACGGTATGAAACGAAACAGGGCGAGTCGGAACAAACGGTACGGGACGGACAAAATGAAACGGGTCGAGACGAAACGAAACGGTTCTTGAACGACAGTGTAGACGGGTCGGAGGCGCGAGGAGGAGAGGGGAAGGGAAGATAGGTGTTGTGGTGCGTTAATCGTTGATTTTCAAACTTTTGTATGTTGTTCTGTGGCTTCATTCAGCAGACACTGATGATGAGGTTAAGCATCGAAATCTGCTCTTAATATTAAATCTATTGTTGGCAATGAAAACGTTTATAATTATTTCGGGAAGGGAAAACCAGCGAAGACCGGGAACGAGGAGAGACGCGAGAAAGAGCGGGTGGGTTGTGAACCGGAGCGGGGCAAGAGGGGAGGGCAGCCTCCCTCCACAGGAAAGAACGGAAGTTGGTCCCAGCGCGTGGAAACGTGCTTTTCGCAGCAGCACGTGGATAAAACTCCAGCACGCGCAATGAGTAATTCACTCTGCGGTTGGGGGCCATCAAGGACCGGGAGATTGTAAGGTCATGCAAGAAAAGTTATCTTCTGGCGTAAAACACATTGCAGCACTTAAATACGTCACGTGGAGTGTGTTATTCATGACAGAGTTATTATGATAACGGTGACGTAGCCCTCTTTATCTGTCTGGCTGTGGTTTGGTGGGTTTTCAAGGGAAGAATTTCCTAGATATGACAAGGGACTTTGTATAATATATATAATATATATATATATATATATATATAATATATATATATATTATATATATATATTGTTTTTATTGTTACTGCATGATTCATTAGTAACTATAATACTATATGGTGTTGGTTAACTTAAATATTTTAAAAAGAGTAATTAAAAACAAATAGTATTGTAATATATTCATTTCATAGGAAGCAAAACCTTAATACATCTATTTTAAGTTTATTTACACAATCAAAAATTGTTTTTAATAATGTTTAATTATATTTTCTTTTGATGGTGACCATTTTACACTATGTGATTTTATTTCAATCTTAAAAATTACTTAACAGCATACTGCGGTTAAGCATTTGGTTGCCTAATTCAGTTCTGTTTTCTAAATTTACAAATGATTCTAAATCCGTTTTAAAGAGTTCTTAATCCTCCATGGCCAAATAGAAATGTAAAGTATGACGTCAGTGTTAATTTAGTTTTCCGAGGGTTACTTAAAAAGGATAAAAAATCCTATTATGATGTTTTTCTCTCTCCCCACATTTCCCGGCATATTTCTTGGAGCTGCCCTTTTATTCCGCTTATTTAAATTTTTCTACACTGCTTTACTAATAATTTGTTGTTGCATACCCCTTTTTCGCCTGCTGGGCCTGATACTTTATTTCGATAGTGTTCTGTCGGTTTCTTCATCCATTAAAACTTGTATTTACCTGCTATTAGTCTTCTAAGCACCCTACTTTTTACTTTCTCGTTACCGCTAGAGAAAGTTATGTAATGCTGCGCAAAAAACACAATAACTCTTATTATAGGGCTTAAGTAACGAAAATGTGGATAAAAACATTTGCTAAATTTAGAAAAAAAATCTCTATTACGTAGTGTAGACAGAATCTATCTTTTAATAGCGAAGAATCGAAAGACGGCAAAACGTCTGCCTGTATGTCCGTCCGTCTGACTGTCCGTCTGTCTGTCTACGAACAACGTTAGGGGATAGACCATTTATTTAATTTTCTCTAAAAGTTGATATTCTCAATCGATCAGGCTAATATCGTGGTCCCTTCAATTTGAAACCGATAATTTGAGGGGTTCTTTACATGAAGCTCCTGGGACATTTTTAAAATTTTCAAAAAAGAGTCCCCTTTGTTTTTCATAGAATTATTTTATTGAATAGTGTGAAGGACGTGTAAGAGAATGTCTCTTGTCCGTTAAAAACTCCAATTTTCCTAAAATTGCAAAAATTCCGATTTTTTCCGGCGTCTTCCTAAAACTACAATTATGAAGATAGAGAGTTTTTTCTTAATGAAATCTGTTCATTGGAGAAAGTTTTTGGAAAAGGTCATGTGCAATTTTTCAAACATTTGAATACTTTTCACGTACGTTTTTTGTGGAAGTACGGGCGAGAAATTACGTGCTGTTTTAGCAGCACCAGTTTCGGTATCTCAATTAGGAACTGACAAGGCGTTGAGGCCAGAGGCGCGAAGAGCGTCGGAAATATCGAGCTACAGAGCACCCGACCGTTGCGAATCGGAGCTGTGTCCACTTCACACGCTTCACACACGCAACAGCGCACGCCGCAAGTCGCCGGCCGGCACGCAACAAGCGGCGCAGCTGTGTTGTGATAACTACTGGAGATAAGCGACCACAGCGCGACCCTCCCTGTAATGTAATGTAATGATTTAGATTTATTTAGTGAAAAAAACATTACAAACTGCATGTGACGTATGGGGGAGAAGATGTAATGTAAAGTATATCTGCATGGATTTAGCAGGATCGAAATAACTTTCCAGCAGATATGGAGTTTTTGCACGGTCGCATATTCCTCCATACGTGACACCTAAAAAGGACTGAATTTAATTTAATTTATTACTTATATTAATTGTACATGGCATTTTTAAAGAGCTGAATTTTTAAGACAGATTTTGTTTAAGAGAAACTATGAAGAGCTATGAGCTGCAGCGTGCAAAACGGGAGCCTGACCGCTCACTATGAAGATTATTTTGACATTGCTCTTTCATCAGTAGTTCATTTTGAGGAACATCATGTCTCTGAGTACCAAATATGTATTTATTTTGTGAATTCTTTGGTAGTACGTCATAAAATACACACGTTTTACTTTACTTAACGTCAAATAATAATTAAAACAGTGTGTGACGTCCTTTAGGGGGAAGTGCAGTTTGCGCACGTTTTCTTAAGCTCTGGAATTCTTACTCTAGCTTTTCTACTACATTAAATTGAATTATGAATATAGGTAGCAACATTTTGCGTAATCAAACGTAGAGCGTTTTGGAAAGATTTGATATAAAATTAATCACTTCTGTTTGATAAAAACTATTTGCAACAGCAATTGAGACACATAATTGGTTCTTATTCCTTACCGCATCACGTGAAAGAATCAGCTTAGTGACCCAAGATAATGGACAAGGATTATTTGAATAAATATTTCCCACTAAACCCTGAAAGAAATCAAGACGCGATGCACAGATAATGAAATTGCATTCATCTTAATAAAGTAAACAAACGGCCATCACAACATTTGTTCAATGGATCAAGGGAAATTGGACGAAAAACCTGATCGACTGGGGGTCAATGACCCACAAGCTGAAGAACAAATACTACAGGCACATTTAATCTTTTAAAATTATACAGTACAAATTGTAAGTAATGAATTGAATATCACCTCAACAATCACTATTATTTTCTTTTTTGATGCCGAGTATATTCTCTAATTGTTATGCAGGAGAAGCGATGTTCCTTGTTCTGATATACTTTGTATCGATTTTAATTGATTAATGTCTTCTGTCAAGGAATTATTGCATGAAAATATGTTTTCACCCTTAAGAAAGACAGACAATAAATAAAAATAAAGACAAAAGACTTTGAACAAAAGTTTAGTAAATAAATACGCAAAGAGATGATAGTAATCACAGCTCAATGAAGAGAACTTGCATAAAGCACATGAAGGGTATTTGCTCATAATTCGCACAACTCTTTTCTCTAATATAATTCATTGTTTTTTAGTGATTCCGGACACGTCAGCTACCAGGGTCATTAGTCCCGTAAGTTTAATGCATGTTTTTCTCGAGAGGTGGCTGTGATCTTTCCCTCGCTGTATGGCGAGATCCGGCGCCGACCTACGGCCCCGGCCCCATCCGGGACACGCTCTAAGCTACCGACAGGTCGCCCGGCATGTATGCTTGTGTAGTGCGAGCTAGTGTAAGTGAGTGTGTGTGTGAGGGGATAGGATAGAACAGGACAGGGAAGAGGTAGGAAAGATCGCGCGCGGTGCGCGGACCGTTTATTACGGCACTGCTCCGGCATTCGCCTGGTATTGATCGGAGATATCACGGAAAACGGCAGATTAGAGAAGCCAGCCGCTTGTATACTCCTCCAGACATAGACTGAATTCGACATTGCTCTCAAGCTAGTGTCGAAAATGTTGCCACCGTCGGTACACAAACCAAGTACCTCCCGTTCAGTGCGACTGCTGTGACATCAATTGATGCCCTGAGCCATTTCTTTCGGTTTCTATAATTTAAAATTTCTTGGAACTATAGGTTGGATTTCCTCAGAAAATTGTCATGTAACAATAAATAAATATTGAAATACATACAAGCGAAATACATACAAGGTGGTTGAGGGCTAACTCATTTTGAAAGAATTCTGAATGCGTAAACTTAATTCTTTGTTCAAATTATTTTAATGTCATTTCCGGCTTGACAGAACTGAGAGACCCAATAGTCGACATCGTTCATTTTCAGAGGCGTATAACATTTTTTATTTGAAATGGAAAGTTGCATTCAAACAGTTTTTGTTCTTGGATTAGTATAAATTTATCTTTAAAAAAAGCAATTTCAAACATCAAATAAGTATTACACTGTGTTTTGTGTTGCAAAGCAAAGCGTATTCGTATCATCGTGATTGACGGTTTTTTCGTTTCAAATTGATGACGAGTTATCTTTTACGTATAGAAGAAAGTGAACAGAGAAAATAAAATCGAAACATTTTTTAAGGAATGGTTTAAATTTACCAATTTTGGAAATGTCTGGAAATATCCCGGTCAAACAATGAATAGTATGTGACTTAAGGGTGTATCATGGCAGCCGCAGAAGATTTAACAAAAAAAATTAAATTAGTAATTTTTTATACCTATTTATCTAAGAACATTCATTCTTTACTTAACATGTTATCTTGAAAATTTTATGGCAATGTGTTTTGGACACTAACAAAATATTATTTTGTTTTATGAAACGCCCGACTGTGTTCAATTTTAGGGCTGTAGACCCTTCTTGAGATCAACTTCAATTCCCGAAAAAAAGTAGGTGAAAATACTAGCCACTGATGTTCATTTCTCAATCATTACTCTTTAAAACAACATTCTCTACATAATTTATTTTTGACGTGATCTTCTATTTGAACTACATTACACAGTTTTAAGTTAAGAAATGAGTTACCAAATATTTACATATTCTATACTACGCTGTTTTGCTCAAAAAATTAATTTCATTCATTAAAATCTTCCCATATTATGAGTCTAAAACTTGCTTTTAAGACGAAAAAGTGTTGTCAGTTTATTATCACATAGCACTTAGCACCCTTTAATCTGTTAAGATAATAAGGCTATGATAATAATCATAAGTAATAATGATAACGCAAGCTCACTCGAGAGACATATCGATAATTAATTCCACATCCCAAATGTTACTACTGTTTGTCATACACCTTTTAGTAGATTTTCGTGAAATTCTGTAAATGTTGAAATCGGACTGAAATATTATTTCATTTTCATGTATCATTTATTTGCCTTAAACAGATAATGGTAATTAATATAGTTAAATTTGTGACACGAACAGTGAAGTAACTTCTTCCAAAGACTGTCATGGACCAGATATCTTGTGACGTACCGCCATTACCGTAGCATTTGTACAACCGTTCCTTTTAAATCTCTCGCCAATTTCTCTGGACGCAGTACCCGCGAGCTCAAGTAAGCTTGGTACGTTGCTCGCGACCTTGAAATGCCTGGCTAAATGCTTGGCGTGCGTCGCACCACTGTGGAGGTCGTGTCCGTAGGAGCGCTTGCTTCCACAGCGGAATTTCCCCCAGAGCGGGCGTTGCCCAAATGCCGCACGTACAATTTGCGTTGTGAATGGTGGTAACTTTCTTCTTGTTTCTTCTGTAACTTCCCGTGTGTGACGGCCGCTCTTTTTTTTTACTGCATATAAAACATGAGGCCAGTTTCCGTACTGCTCCTGTTGAAAGATCTCTCGTCAGAAGGAACGGCGACGTCATTTCATGAAAAGTGCCAAATTATTTTCAGAACAGGCTTTCCACACTGCCCGAATACTTGGCGAAGGAGGTTAACACTAGAAGCGGAGAAATAGGCAGAGATGGCGTTTTTTTACAATATGGTTATGGAATTCCTATGTATTTACGAAAGCCAAGCGGGTCAACATGACGCTCAAAGTATTTGTCTTGGATACAATGACTTGCACAGACGCAGTTTATGTAGGCACCTTCGCGATAGACACGGCGTCACGCGGACAGCCTAGTAAATAAATGCAGTTTGTGTAAATCTCGAAGGCTGTAGGCTGGATCATCACGATTTATTTATTGTACCGGGCGCGTCCACTACAGTGGTCAATACTGTAAACACAACGGTTCATGCCGCACATTATTGCATATTAGTGTAATGTATCCCGGTAGGTGGCAAAGATCCTTTCCCGCAGGAACGTGAGATCCGGCATCGATACCCATGACGTTGACGTGTACATCGATACCTATGTCGCCTTCCAGGCCTTCCCCTCCATGTAACTCCCTAGCTGGGCCGGATGCACCTCTATGTTGGCGACTGCTGTCACCGGCGTGGTAGTGAGGTGCACATAAGTGTAAGTATATATGTATGTAAGGGGTAGAGAGGACAAGGATAAAGACGAAGGATTTCGCGCGATCCATGGTCCGTTTGTTAAGGTATTGCTCCAACATTCTTCAGGTACTGATCGGAGCAGCCGGGTCTCAGAAATCTCGTCCAGGCACTGGTTGTTTCGACCTGGCTATGTAGTTCGGGTCGACACTCCGCCACCGTTAGAACTCGAGACTTCGAACCGATCTGTTACGACTCTGGGGAAGCAACACTACAAGCTACTGAACCATTGCAGCCTGTTTAAAATTGGAAATGCGCACATAAACTAGGCTAAAAATGATGGTTCATACAGAACACGGTGCGTCTGTAAGGTAGGCTATTCCAATCCATGCTTGATTACTCTAATCTATGAGTCTGGTAATCACACAGAACGAAATCCTGATCGAGGTTTGATGAAAATGAATATTAGACTTTTAAACAAATCAAGTGAACCAATTAAAATGTTAGAAAACAACGCTATTTAGAAGCGTCTGGGTGATATTTTGAATTCCCCAACATCTCTCAGTAGTACTGATTGAAGAACACAAAGCCAAAAAGTATCATAGGCGCACGAGTGCTTTGGAAATTGTCGATAAATTCCTGAGTCGCGAAGCAAGGAGGGGATTTATCTGAAAATTTTCGAAGTACGAGTGGTATTTAATAAGACTATTCCACGAGTGAAATTATGTCCAACAGTTTCCACATGTACCAGATAATGAAATTAACTGAAAGCTATGTTAAAATCAAAGAAGTTATGTTATAGTGCATACCGCCTCCTAAGATAGACGTGCCACAGTATATGATTGGTCAGTAGGGAGAAGCGGTAAGAAAAATAGGATAGAAAAAGCAATAAACTTTTTGAGATACATTGCCCTGATTGGGGAATTTTTTATTTATAGTTAAAAACTATTGGATTGAATTTCGCGAGTGGAATATTCTCCGCAAATGCACCCGAGATTCTGAAAAAAATTAAATGTATGTATCTTTTCCAAATTTGATAAAAGATTGGGTACCTAATAGATTCAAAGGTTATGTATAATAAACAGTAAATATTGCATCTACCGATTTCGAATCTTAAGACCATGCATTTTCTACTGTCACCGTTATAAAATTGAAACTTTGATTTCTAGACGTATGAAATTGCTTGTATCGAGGTGCAATTACCATTTTATTTATAATCTTTGACATCTCACATACTTCATTAATAAAAGGTAGAAAGGTTGAGGTTAATTAGATTTTTTAATGTGGCATCGCTCTCGCATGACAAGACCTGTATCATGCGGATTTCCTATCCGTTCCCTCCTCTACTTCATCCTTCGTATTCCAGGTGAGAATATATTTTCTACATGACCTGACGGCCACGGAGCAACCTCTTTTGCATATGTATATTATAGAGCGTTTAATTTCTAGGAAGGTAATTTTTTAAACACAAGTGTAATTTCTTAGAAGAATCGTGACGAACCTATTATGAAAGAGAATGCAACATTTTTATAGAACATTCATTCGTATACCTAAATCGTAAAATCAAAAATAAGATGATCATTTTCAGACAGGTACATTGAGAAAATGGAAAGCGATGAAATAACCACAGTGAACGAATAAATGCTTTGAAAGGACCAGTATGGGCTGGGAATAATATTGAAAGTAGAGAACCCAAACGGAAATGTCCGCACAGTCCGTAATACGAAAGGAGTTCAGGGCTGTATAAAAATGAAGGATGTGTGTATACTAGAAATCTACAGTCAAATAAACAAACGTTTCTATCTACACCAAGAATGTAAACGAAATACACCACCACAAACACAATTTACAACTCGTAGACACACAATTGCCGTATGCAATGCAAGTCGGTATTTTAGTTTAAACAGTTATAAAACTAGCTTTTTGTATGTGCTTTTATAACTGCGTGTGTTGAAAAGGGAAATAGCGGTATTTTCATAGATTTGAAAATATTTTTAACATACCGTGAAGGACCGTTATGTAAAATTTTAATTCAGTATTATTCTTGAGAGTTACTAATGTTACAATCATGTTCTTTGTCTCGTACTTACGTTTTGTGGAACGAGTATTATATCATATCTGTTTGTCATATTATTCCTTTTTTAGTTCGATAGATCCATTGTTGCCTACTTGAAAATTGATTAACGATGACAGCGGAGCGTTAATGACCGCCAGATACAGCCAGCTCTTTTCATATGTACGTCAGTTTTAACAGCGTCTTGAGTG
This sequence comes from Gryllus bimaculatus, assembly GCA_017312745.1. Lineage (NCBI taxonomy): Eukaryota > Metazoa > Arthropoda > Insecta > Orthoptera > Gryllidae > Gryllus > Gryllus bimaculatus. The sequence goes on from BOPP01000098.1 coordinate 4,007,439, forward strand.
CAGAAAAAGGACGGAGACCACAAGAAATACTGAACATAAACATTTTTGTGAAGATGACAGTGAAAGTAATGGACACATTTCTGAGGAAGAAAATAGCAAAGATAATGAAATAACACGTGTTTCTTTGGATCTTGATTTTGATATACAGGTTGTCCCAGATCAGACGAAAAACACTTCTATCAAATCTACGTATTTAAATTTCTCTGCATTTTTTAAAATGTTTTCCTACAAGAGCTAGTTAAAAGTAAGGCCGAAAAATGTGTACAAATGTAACTTTTAATAGAACGGGCCACACAAACGACGACAGTTCCTTTCCCTACGTTTTGACACTTCTGTTCCTTGCCCTACGCACGCCGCCTCGTTAATTGACCCGCAAGGTCTCCTGATTTAACACCTTTGAATGCACTCTCTGGAGCTATTTACCTATTAAAAAAATAATAAGTAAAGTGTAATGTCAACGACGTTGCTGACAATGTGTACGATGTGACAAGTATTAATTAAATTGTGTTTCTAGACGTTCGGAAAATAACCGTTCTCTCTCAATGATGCGCAATTACATGAATGGAGGCCACTTCAAACATATTAGACCATACGTTTTTCAAATCAAATTCTAAGTATGGAAATGCGTCCGCAGAATTCTTTTCATCACTCACCATATCTCCCAGCGTCTCCATATTCAACCCTGGACGTATAGCAGAATCTAACCTACGTATAAACTCACACGCTTCCCTAAAGGCTGATTCAGACCACCATAAAAAAAATCAATTTATCTTAAAGGATCACATAAAAAGATCACATCTTAAAGGATACCTCAATCAAATTATAACATCAAGAATCATTCCCTTTAGTATCAACTTACTTCCCCCAAATTAAAATTATTAAAAGAAACCAAAAGCATCTAACGCACTCGGCCGCGGCACCGACAGTTAGGAAACGAAGCAAATGGTATATATGTTCCATTCACAATTCAGAAAGACATGTAAGTATGTTGAACATGAAGACAATAAGCTTTAAAAAAAGCTAATATGCTTGTTTTAGGCCAATGGCGCACTCGATCGTTGATGTACGACTCCACCTCACAAAGTGCAGATGCAATAAATGTCAAATATGCCACACTTTGGTCGCTGGTCGATAGTACACTCTGTCAATGGATATCCGAACATTGGCAAAGATTAATGGAGACTCAAAGCTCAGTCACTTCCAAATATCCGGTGCTGACGCAAAAATGGGACAAGGACTTCAATGTGACCTTCAGTACATTTTTAATAAATAATTTAAATAAATAAATAAATAAATAAATAAATAAATAAATAAATAAATAAATAAATAAATAAATTAAATAAAAATTAAATTTAAATAGCGCGAGATTTGCAACATTTGAAAAACTAGATATTTTCGTTCCCGAGTTATAGAAAACTTATTTGCAACGGTGAACGAACTGCGGGTTTGATTTTTCTGCATTGCTAACAAAATGGTAACTCAACCTGCTTCTACTCCTACCACTACAAGCAAAAGAAGAGTTCAACAAAGCATGTGTATAGTGAAGCTAAATTTACGTCCAGAAGCAAAACAAAGGGCCATCTCAGCATTTGCTCAATGTATCAGGAGAACTGGACAAAAACCCGATCGAGATAGGATCATTGACCTGGAAGCTGAAGTACATTATTTGATTCAAACATATTAAGTCTTTTAAAAAAATTATACAATACAAATGTAAACTAATTCGTTATATATCACTGTCTTGTTAAAATAAACATTATTTTCCTTTTTGATAATCAGTATAGTCTCTAATTGCATAGAAACAGTTATACAGCAGAAAAGATTTTACTTTTAACTGAAATTTGTGTACCGACATCAATTATTTAATGTCCTCTGGCAATGCATTGTAAACTAACGTACATGTATTGTATGTGGATTGCTGGTAGTGAGTTGTTGATACTGACACTTAATAGACGTGATGTTGATACTGACACTTAATAGACGTGTGCTGTAATTATAAATATCAGTATTGCATGAAACATATTCCCGCCGTTAAGTAAGTCATTTTTGACAAATATTACAGATTTGTAAATAAATAGGCAAGATAATGGTAAGATTCCAAGCTCAATGAAAAGAGGCTTGTAGGAATCACGTGGATAGCATTTTTTTCATTATTCGAATAATGTTCTTTTGCAATCTATAAGTCTGGGTACTACATGCTGAGCTTTTCCAGAATATTACGCCATATCTCGGGGGGAATTGTACTTTTGCAAAATACACGCAACGGGCTGTTTGAAAGCTGACAGAACTGCTACTGCTGGCAGTACAGCTTTGATGGCCACAGTAAGATGGCCGAAACGTCTGCACAATTTACTGAGACGCGGCTCATCCCGGATAGGCAAGAATGTAATGGTGTATTACTCCCGCGGTAATATTAATGGAGAATTACTCCGAAAGCGTAAGGTGCTCAACGCCCTCGAGACTTGAAGACGTGTTGTGCCAACTAAAAACGAAAAAAATTACTCCTAATCATGTGACAAGGAAGCATTTCCAAGGAGAATGCAATTTATACAACATTATTCTACTGCGTGTTGTGAGTGTGGGAAGTTATGACGCTGTGACAAAAACAAATTATATGCTTGTTTTCAATGGCTTATTTTTCTGCAATAAAATATTCATATTATGGTGCTGATGAAAGAGGCCCTGAGGCACAGAGATCCAGCGACATTAGGCGCTGGATGTCGCAGGATATGCCAAACTCGGAAGCGGTCTGGAGGAGAATTCTAGGATCCGGCTGCTCTGATTGGACGTTTTCCACAGTTTTTCTTCTAAATGCTTATGGCGGAGCAGGGCCCTATGAAACGGGCCAGGATCCGCTCGCGATCTTAGCTTCCTCTTCCTTGCCCTGGTTTTCTCACCTTTCTCCACTTGTCTCCTCCTTTCACAATTACTTACACTGACATGTACTGCACCACTACACATGTCGGGAGAGCAGTGGGGAGCGTACAGCTTGTCCTAGTGGGGACGGTTCTTTGCAGCGGGAGGTACCTCGAAGGGAAAATCTTTCGCATTCCGACGTGTAGGTCGGACCCTGATCTCACCATCCAGGGGAGGGAGGAGGAGCACCACCACATCACGTTATAACATATTCACTTCACTAACGCGCCTAATGATCTATGAATTGACTTCCCGGAAACATCAAATCAATCAACACATCGATCGATCGATCAGTCTGGGACGACATTGTGCACAAATGTAGGGTTTTCTCGCATGAGCGTAAGAGCAAGTGATGCTAATCTCAGAACTGGTCGTCTGCTTACGCTGGCTTAGGTCTGCACTTCCACCTCTGGAAGACTCCGCTTTTGTCCTCAGTATTTCTTCGTCACATTGCACGCCACTCAGTGATTTAAGACCGGTCCAAGGAAAGTACGTCATCTTCTTTTTCAGTACAAATTTCAAATGTAATTATACGGACTGAGGTTGTTCCAGTCTCGCACTTGTTAGAATTATGAGTGGACCGTGTTATTGAGATTGGATTCCTTCTTAGTAAGCTAGAGCCCTTCAGTAAATCAATGGGTGAATAGTTGGGATATCGTCTGCGGTATCTATCGCAAATTATTCAGACACATTGGATAAGCACGTAACATTTGTATACACTTAAGAATGCACCAACTGTTCTGAAGCACATTCCAATAGATATACACTTAACGTAACTAGTGTTGAAGCAGTGTCTGCAGTTTGTAGTATGTAATTGTAGAGTGCGCCCGCGCGAAAGACAGGAAATATACATTTGCATTCATTTAAACAAAACGCATTGTTCCATTTATTCCTCTCTACACGAAAAAAATAGATTTTCTCGCATCAGTATTTCTAGTTAGTGGAAAACCTAAAGAGTTTTTTTGTAAATAAAAAGGCCGAACTTCCTAAAATAGTGAAGTATTTGTTTTTTTGGCCGCTTGCTCGGCAAAATTATAGTGAAATCCTATTTTATGCAATTTAATTACGTTATGCTTTACAACTAAATGTGAAATGCCGATGTCAAAAGTTTATCTGAAGAAAAAACAAAATGCCACGAAGTGCAATTTGTGTCAAGAAAAAACCTGTAATTAAAGAGGACATTGAAAAAGTCACAGCCATGGTGTTAAAAACATTAACATTAATGTGATTATTATTATTATACCATTTATTATTACATTTATCGGATTATAATTCTGACGTGTAGTACATAAAAAATAATCTGGATTTTCAAAAACATATGGAGGATGATACTACTATATATGCAATCGATAAGAATGATGACGTAATGAAGCTTCCAGATCTAGTTCCTACTGGAGGATCAGCTCGGCAACTTTAAAAGTTTACATTTGAAATTGATTTATTCAGTGATTGTTAAAACTTATTTTAGAAACTTTATGAAAGACAGTGTATCACCTAAAATGTTAATTATGCCTCATTTTATCTTACGAAATTAATGTTTATTTAAAAGTTAATAAATAACTTTGTTCTTGCTAATAAGTTGTCATTTTCCCAACATAATTATCATGCAATCACTTCTTAGTAAACTCAAGATCTCAATTATAGCCCGATGGAAGAAAATTATGAAAAAACAGTATAAAAACGGGAAATCTATGAGCAGAGATATTTACAAAGTCCATCTCTTAGGAGAAGAAGGCATAAGAAATCTCTATCAGACACATCTGAAACAAATAACCGCACGTATACCTTTAGAAGACATTACCGCAGAGTGGAGATATATTCAAAATATTATAAGTACTACAGCACATGAACTATTGGTAAAAGGAGAAAACACAGAAAAAGAAAAGGCCTGAAAACCTGGAACGATGAGAATGCTGAGGACATACGTGCAAAGAAAAATGCCTGTCAAAAATTACTTCAGAAATTAACACAAGAGAGGAAAGAAAACTACATACGTAAAAGGAACCACGCAAATCAGTGAAGAAAGCTCACAAAAATAGTTTTCATCAGCACAATTGAATATGATGTCCATGGTAGTTAGAGTCTGGCTTACAAGATTATGAAACATTTAAAATCAGAGGAAAAGGACAGAGCAGAACTAAATGTAATAAAGAAAGATGAAAGGCTCAAATATTATAAAGATCTCCCGTATGACCCAACTCTAATAGTTGAAGATAAGTTACAATACAACCACCCTCAAAGAGCTCAAATAGTTTTGAGAAAACGAGAAATGGAATATGCATTGTCAAGCATGGAAAATAGAAAAGCTCCGGGGTAGATGGCATCAATGCGGAATTGCTAAAATATGGCGGTGGAGAACTGAAGAACAGACTTCTTGAACTATTTAATAATTGTTGGAGAGAATGCCAAATCCCTGAATGGAAGAAAGCAGAAGTTATGTCGTTTTTTAAGAAAGGAAATAGAAACAGTCACAGAATGACAGTGATATAAGTCTGTTAACCAACTATTATAAAGTTTACGAATATAAAGAATTGGAAGAACAAAGTGGCTTCAGGTAAGGAAGATCATGTACAGACAATGCTTTTACCATAAAACAAACAATTGAAAAGAGACGAGAGTTCAACGTAGAGACCCACATATCTTTTATATATTATAAGAAAGCGTTTACTAGAGTTAATCGTGAACTTCTCTAGCAAAATCTTCGAGAAAGGGGCCACCTTTCCACTTGTTAGAAGTTATTAAATCCTTCTTTCACAAAACGAGTATTAATTTACAAGTGGGTAACAAAATGCTAGAAGAGTTAAAAGTGTTGTAAGACAAGACTGCAGCTTGTCCCCCACTTATTCATATTTATATTGACAACATTTTAAGGGAATGGAAAATTTTAAGTAAACCAAGTATTTAGATAAATCCAATTACACCTCTGCAATAACTTCTATATTCGAAAGACCATATAACTATAGAAGATAACGAAATATGTCTGCAAACGTCCAGCTCAATAGAATATGCAAATAATATTGTCTCTCAATATCTGTCTCTAAAAATAAAATGATGGCATTTAAAAGCAAATAACCTATCAGAATTAAATCAATAATAATAATAGAAAACAAAATAATAGAGCAAGTAAAATATTTCAATTATTTAGGCTGTGATATCACACAAGACTACAGTAATGATATGAAAACATAATTGCCTATCCAACATACTTGCGGAACAACTAACTAATACCTTCGCAATAAAACTAGAAAAGAGACACTTGAAATTTTACAAAGTCATGGCAATATCACAACTGCTATACGTGTGTGAATTATGTGCAATAAGAAAACAAGACGAAATGAATATACAAACCTCTGAAATTAAATTCCTCCGGAGAGTAAATCGCTACACCCCAATGGAAAAAAAATGAAAATATAAGACAGGAACTTATCATATTTCTATCGATGCAAAAACAACTCAATGCAGATCACGGTGGGTACAGTACTTAGGAAGAATGTCTCACGAAAGGATCCCTCAACACCCCATTCTGTACAGACCAAGGCGAAGAAGGGAGATAGCCTGTCTACGACAGCGATGGTGTTATAAAGCCGGAAAAAGGAATCTCCCTAAATTATGAAGTGAAGAAGAAGAAGTATAAAACTTTAGAGTATCCAGAATAAATATTTCGGTCATTTTTGGTCCCGAAACGGCAAATTAAAAGTACTAACGTCAAAATGGGTCCGAGGTACAACACCTCACCTTATCTCCTTTAAAAGATACATACTTCTATCCTAAGATATCACACTACTACATAAACCGAAATTTCTATTACCAGATGCCTGCACGACACTAAAGAAAATGAAAATATTTTCTAAAGCTCGATAATTAATTGGAAAAAGTTCGGAGTTGATTGCGTCGAGGAAGATAAAATAAAGTTTTCTGACCTGATGTATTCAAAAACAAACTTTCATGGTCTCTGAAACTACTTCAATTAAACGTAAATGGGGGCGGGCCTGGTTAATCAATTCGGTTTCCCTGTTTCTGTGTCTGATAGTTGTGGCATTTGGAAATTGTCACTACCAGGTAAAATATATTAATCGTAAATGTAATGTTAAATAAATGACGGGGGTTTTGTGGGGGAAATCCAATCTCTAGAATTTGGCACAGTAGTAGTAAATAACAAAAAACCATTAATACAAAATAATTGCGGTGTGTCTGTTGTGACCGCCATGCAGTTGCAGTACAGCAGTTCTACAACATACAGCAGAAATTAGAGTTCCAAAATGCAAACGTTTGTTATATTAGAGTAACCTAAAATATCATTTACAAGATAGAAATAATAATAATAATAATAATAATAATAATAATAATATAAATGTCATCTTCATTTACATAGTGTCTCTTCAACTCGTGTTTTTTGCGATGTCATATTTTGGAAGAAAATGCGCAAAAAACACATTTTTTAACTAAGAACAATATTTCGTTTTTTTTTAATATGAGGAAGCTCACAATATATCAACGATCAAGCAATAAAAAGTTAGTTTTAACTTCTGTAATCTTGAAAAAGAGATATTTGAAATCTTAATACTTTGCCTTAACTTGAATTAAATTTTAGAAAGATGAATTTCCACGATTAAGCCAAAAATTTGTTGCAGGAGACTAATTAGAGACATTGCTTTGTCTTATCGTTTTGTTTGAAAAATATTAAAATTATAATAAATCGTGATCTTGATGTAAATATTTAATCTACATATTTTCGTAATAACCGAGAACTAATTTCCCAATGACATTTACTTCCCGCTTTAATTGCATTTATCAAATTCCGCATCAGCAACCACTTTAGCGAGCGACTTTCTTATCAGATGAGAAGCTGGCGTCGAGATATCTCTGCTAGCAGAAGGAGCGTCTGTTGGAATGAGGCAGGTCCAGCCCATGTTTTCAACTTCCATCTCTAATAAGCTTCAGCTCTCGACTAGAAAATGAATATTCGCTGGCTGTATCCAACGGGCAATTCCTTACCTGGCTTCTACTTTTCGTGCATTAGTGTTTTTTCTTGTTCTTCTTCATCCTTTTTATTAAATAAGCAACATTACCCAAACAATTTACAAACAACAGTACTCACCTGGTCATGTATTGCAAATAATGCTATTTATTATGTTAAATACTAGACTCTTCCTTAACGAAAATTTCGAATATTTTTTTCATATGTCTTGAGAACATGGCCGTCTATTTTCAACTACGTATTACAAGCAATTATAATTTTCGGCCTTCGTATTTACTCTTTTAACATCTTAATGTAAAACCGATTTTTTTGTTATTATGCATTCATTGTTCCTAAGAAGACTTGTTTGAGATTAAAGGTTATGGAGAAAAGGCTTTGCTACAGTTACATGCAGGTTGCAGCTGCGATAATGCATTGTATTTAGAGTCGTATAGTGTTGCAGTTGAAAGTTGTTTCGAAATATACTTTAGCCTCTTACTATCCAATGCAATGGATTCTTCAACATTGAAGCTTCTGGCTGCATCTTACATTCGAACACTATGATGGAGGGTTCCTTGAGCGCAAGATCAAGCCTAATATTATCTTAAAGATGATGTAGTGTTGAAACTTATCAGTGAGTATCATTGTATTACACATGGAGTAAATGAGATACTATAAATGAATTAATGTACCGTAAACTAAATTGTACTCTTCCTTGCTACAAACCATTTGAGAGTATAAACATACCTCATGGAGACATAAGGGGCCGCTAATATCGATTCAGAGCCTCAATCAAGGCATTCTAATTCAGTCACATTTCAATTCATGCCATTGTCGACTAATATTTACAAAAAAATTACAAAAGTATTTTGAAGAAGGTATCAGTAAAATCAGTCCTAAAATGCGGACCAAATGAGGCTGCCGACGTATATCCAATACTTTTCTGATTTTGAAAATTACTAGATCTAATCAATTTTCTTCTTTTGTTCTTGCTGATAGAAATGACAAAATTAATTCCATAAATAAGAAAAAAAACATATATGTCGTCAAAATGAAAGCTTTCGAGGATCGAAATTTTCAAAAATATCTCTGAAGAAATTGTAGTGTATTAAGTAGAGTATGATGTCCTAAATCTGTACAACCTTTGCAACGATCTTGTGTCCACTAACCACCTCCATGTTGACATGATGGTTATAAATAAATAAGTAAAACCGTTCTTGAGTGCTGAAAACGTCCTTCTGAAAAGTAGGGGGCGACGAAGTGAACAGTAGAGGCAGCAGCGTATGAACTCATAACGGGAGATCTCAGTGCTTGATTTATAAAAGGAAGGTCAAATTTAATTATTAATTAACGGAAATAGTTAATATTTATTACATCATTTAATAATTCTTCGACCCCAGCGAGTATGCTGATAAGTCATGAATGTTTAAATTTTATAGTAGAGCCAAAAAATTAAGTTTCTGCTGATGCAGTAAATCAGAGATTAATGATAGTTTAGTTTGAATATCAATTTCGTGTGAACACTATTAATCGCTGATTAACTTCAGTTAGAAGATATTTTTTGCTGTCCTGTAAAATTTAAGCATTCGTGTCGTATCATTATATTGTGCGGCTGCAGAGGGCCAATGGCCAAGCTAGAATAAATGAAAAAAACAATGGCTTATCAGTTATTCAGCGGGGTCCTAGAATTATTCCCGCGAATGCCGGTCCGTCGCGTTCCGCCAGAAATCAAGCCCTGGGGGATCTGGAGGGGGTGGACCCACCTGCGGCCGAAGTGGCGAACTGCAGCTCGTCCTGGTACTTGTCGATGAGTCGCTTGATGAGGTCGATCTGCTCCAAGGTGAGCTGCACGGCGTTGAGGTGCTGCGACTCGCAGGGGACGTAGGCGGCCCAGAACTGCAACAGCGGCGACGCAGATCCGTTGGTCGGCGGGGCTGGCGCTAGGCTTTGGGCGCTAGGCGTCGCATGCTACGCATTTCACGCAAAACACTTAGCTTTACAAGTCTGGTGTAATACATTTAGCGTTAGACACAAGGCGCAAGCTGTTTTTTTCTTTTTTTCCCGATAGATATTTGGTGCAAGGTAGTATTTGACGCAATTAATTTTGAGATCAACATTGAACGCGATAGATCTAGCGTTTGACGTTGGGCGAACAACACTTGACGTTAGACGTTTTTTGCAAGGCATTTAAATCTAGACAATTGGTGCTAAATATTTGTCCATAAATATTTGGCGCCAAATGTTTGACGCTAATCATTTGCCGTTCGATATTTGTCACCTGTCTATTGTCCACAGACAATTGGCTTTAAAAATTATGTATGAGATACTCAACTAACATATTTATGTTTTCAAAATTTACAGTAATCATTAGTGTTGAAAAATTTTTGCTCTTTTTTCAGCCCTATCTTCGCACACAAAAGTTCCAAATTTTCTTAATTTTTCATTATCTTTTTTAACGTAAGCTGATTTTTTTCTAAATAACTTGAAAAATTTGAATTCACAGGTCAGCTACGATGCATAAAACGCATGCGTGATTTAAAATTCTTACCTTCAAAATTCAATACTGTAAAGAGATTTCATCGGTATAGGTAACTTCGCCTGTCGATATTTAAATTGATAAATGCCACATGGAAAAATATTAACTTCACTAAATTCACATTAGAAAAAATTAAAAATACTTTCATCACCTCTTATCCATTTCAATATTTCTTCGTAAAAATACACGGTTTACAAAATGTATGCAGAACAGATATCTAATTTCATTAAGCTTCTGTTTCATATTAGGCATATTTCGTTGTGCACACGCTGGTTTAGTTGAAAGTATACGAGATGAGATTTGGATTTGCAAGATGTGACAATTTGTAGATTCCTTTATCTTGCGTTTGTATGTGAAGTTTGCCAAAACAATGTTTTTCTTGGAAACATTTCTTCTTTTTGTGTTCTTTGGAACGATATTTTTTAAATATAAAAATTCTTGTCACAAACTTTTGAAATACCTGATATTCACGATTTGAACTTCTTTTTCAGTAAATTTCCTTCATATACTGCTTGTAATACTGATGTATGAAGATTGGTGTAGTGAGGAAAAGCCAGTTTAGTTTCTCTGATGTAGAACGATTTTTTATAAGTATGTGCAATAAGATGTAGATGTAGATAGATCGGTGCATTGAGTAAGCATTTCAGCCCCACTCCAGAGTTACTTAGCTTTTGCAGCTCATGATTCAATTTCCTTACATATTAAAATGCGATTCAATCTAAATTCTCACAAGAACACCAATGGAATGAATGACTCCCTTCTCCTTACATCATTCACAGTGCGCTTCATCTCCACATTCCTCCCCACACAGAACACCCACATGGGGGAATGGCAGTTTAGATCTCTATCAATCTCTGGGTCGGTTCAACATTATCAAGTAACTGACCAAACTTGTTCTTTCTCAAGCAAAACCATTATTCGAAACCATGTTCCTTGTCCCACTGTACCCCACTCGTACCCATTCTCGTAATAATACATACCATACATACTCACCTACTACTCCCCCTTCAACATATATACCCTTATATACTACCTATACTTCATATATACCCTACTACCTATACCCTACTCTCCTGAATGTGGCTTTGAAATACAATTGTCACTGAGTGCTTTTATTACTGTTGAGATTAGATCGATGCGTTCTTAGTACTAGTGACCAACTAGGGTCAATGGTATAAAATTTACTTCAAAATCTATTCATTTGCCATGGACTAGCAGTCAAGAGTTTTCTTGAGAGTCTTGATATTCAGAAGAATCAGAAGTTTAGTGAAGAGAGTTTCGTTTCATTGTTCACTATTAAACTGCTATCTAATACATCGATGCACACAAAGTATGAGCAAACAGCAGATTAATATTGTATTTTTAACGTAGCTTTGGTTTTGAGGATCGAATTGTAGAAGCGTCTATCTTTCTCGTCTTGTGTCATATTAGCATTATTATTGGCAATTCAATTTTGATACACACATCTTGTATAGATCACATATAAATATTATTGTATACTTTCACTAATATTTTATAATTCTCTCTGATATTTTTTTCATGTGTCCGATGTGATCTTCTTTGCACTGGAAAAATATATGTTGTATAATTTAATAGTAAAATTAAAATTAGAGTGCATTCTCCATATAGAAATAAAACTTTTAAAATAATGTATTGAAAACGTTCTTACTTGCATGTCTTTTAATGAAATTTCAATGAGCACACATCTTGCCTAGAAGTAAATGAGGAATAGCTATTTGATATAATTATCTCCCTTAATACTTTTAGAAAAAATGAACCTTGTGTGTTATTCCGTACTGCATTATTTTCAGGGAAGCTTCATTTGTGTGCAGTGTGAATAGTCACATCCTTCCATAGTATATCTTGTCTTCTACGTTAGATTTGTTCTCTTTTTACATATCCATAGGGTACCTTTACTCTCAAATAAAGTAGAATTTTCACAGACAATATATTTAGGAAGCGAATGTGTTATAGGTAGGGAGCAATTTTACTTAATTTATAACTAATTAATACTGACAATATTTCTAAAAGTATTGTCAATAGAATAAATATATAATTAATACTGATATTGATGCAATACTACTTATTTTACAAGTTGTGCTGTCCAATGTATATGATCTAAACATTTTTAACTGTCTCTGAATTGAACATTAATTACATTTTACCAGTTCTTTATTACATCTTTTGAAATTTGAAAGAAATTACGTAATAATTAAGATATCTGAATTTCATATTTACTATTACGAATAAAACTATTTGCTTATGTATCACAAAATCTATCATATTATGTAAAAACATTCACACCAAAAGCTCGAAATCGTAAGATTCTACGTTGGTATGCATCTTCTTGAAAACTTCCTTGTCAATGTTTCATGTGCCTGCTTATTGAACCCTCTTTGAATAGAGATAAACACGAAACCTTCTTGCAATATAATTCAATTAGATATTGAAGCAAGGAACGATTCAGACTTGATAACCATTTTTCTCGTCTCCACAAATATATTTGCCACATTTTCAAATATTTATTTGTAAACTCTTCTGCTCTTGAATGTGTATCTATGAGTTATTTCGTGAATTAGTTTTATTTTTCTTTGTGTGCTCTCGAGAGAATGTCATTAGATTGCTTGTTATTATTGTTTCTGCAACTTCACAGATAAGTAGTTGTAATCACAATTGGACTGATTCCATAAATTAATAATGCTCGCATAATTTTTAAGTTAACTCTCTCTCGAAAAACTAGTGATTTTGGAAAGTTTCTCTTGAAAGACGTAACGAAAATTCCTTGAAATATTCTTGAACTTGAGATAGCAATTCTACACCTCCAGTGAGTTAATGATAACTCTTCAAAATGGAAGTAGTTCAGTAGGATGAGAAACCAGAGACGCTTACTTGTGCAAAGTGTCACAATGCGACATACCAGACTATGTCCTTTGATACGCAGTAGTAGTAACATGGCCTAGATTTTTTTTTGAGAAGTCAATTCGTGTGAATTGGGCCACGCAACGACAAGTAATTCTTTCATTCATTCATGTCCACGTTTCAGGGGTTAATGTCCAAGAGAAATTGTTTTAGAGACATCACGCACTTATCTTCTTGTATCACGACATAAAAAAAATCGCAGTAATCTAGCGCTCTTGAGTTGACGTAATTAGCCAGTTTCGGGACTTAGCCAAGGCATTGTTATGGAAGCTCTTCCTAATTCTTTTGCAAATAACTATTTTATGTATCCAAAAATTAATTTTCGTGATAAGCGATTCTTCAAATGGAAGTCAGTGTCAGTCACAGTGATAACAAAACCATTCACGTATTATTTTATTGTATTTGTGTTTGTCATCATGATTAAAAAACTTATCTTAAAGCAATAGACAATGTAGTACTTATATACTTCCTTTTCATCATGTTTTATTCCAAATACTGTCGTCACAATTGACCATTATTTTCCATATTGTCCGGTACATTTCGTTTGTTTAATACAGCATGCTTCTATAACTCTGATTAATACCTGTACTGAAATGTTGACACACGTCATTCCTCTTTAAGTCTGTAATAACAGATAATGGAATTTGCGTTGCATGGCAATAGAAATTAAAGATACATAAAGAATATATATCTGTGCTGGTGTAGATCGTGATCTGATGTAGAATTAATGGTTCATCACTGTTTAATTATATTGAAATTATCTACTCGTCTCGTAAATGGAATATATTTTACAATCCAAAATAATTATTTCATTTGGACATGTAAAGTTCCAGACATGTTATACGAATCTGATTCTGGCCTTGCAAGAATTTGCTTCAGACCACCAGAAAATATATTCACTATCACAAATTACTTCAATGCAAACAATTTTATTAAATGAAAAATAAATACTTATTTCCACATATTTCAGAATTATTTCGAAAGAAATAATCACGTAAAGATTTCATTGTCTACGGTATATCTTTTCACATATCGTAAGTGAGCTTTACATTTGAATGGTCACACATCTTCATTTCTAGCATTTAGTTATAGAACTATTTAAACGTTCAAATATTTTACTGACTTTTGATGCTTGCTTATTGAAGATTTTAAGTACATCTTCTCACAAATTTAAAGTATATCATTTAATATCAATCCTCAAATATATGTCATTTGAATATTTCATATTAAAACATTACACGCATAAATAAATCACTTTATAGTACATATAATTTCTTTCTTTCAACATAAGTGTATCAGTTGAGTAATTTTTACTGTCTTCTATCTTGTTTCCAGAGTTTGAAGGTATTAATTTGTATAAAATATCTGGTATTCAAACATGTTGTGGCATATTTTGGCAGGACAGATGTATCTTATCGGACACGTGGCTTTCCTCATTAGGACAGCATTTTTGAATGACCACACATCGAAGGTCGAAGTTTTACACGTCAATATCTACATCGAAGTGTTACAAGTCAATTATTGAAGAACACAGTGTCACATACACATTTACCATATAAAAGAAATATACAATGGGAATAAAACATTGGAACGAACATGGGAATTTGTACTGTAGTAAGAGTACCTTTTGAACATAATATACGTATCACTAAAATAAATTTACTTATTTTCTTATTATTTGCTATTACTCGTGAATTATTAAAATTGATTAATTGTAATGAAGACAACCCTACAGAATATTAATGATGTATTCCAAAATTATGGGGATACACACACACGTCCAATTTTTTCTAGATGCCTTTACTGAAAATACAAATGACAGGAGCGTGAACGAATGTCAGCAAATTTATTGTTTTTACACGTACACCTTTCAACAGTGTACGGTAATAGTGCCTCTTTGGCATAAATTATGAAATGTATAAATCAATCAGAAATTAATGGATTTTCAATTTGTTTATTCAAATTAATATTTTTAAACTAATTTATTACTTGAACATTGTTAGTTTTAAAAAACGATCGTGCATTGGGGTTTGTAGGAGACAAAAAACCTCTGCGTCATAGTGAGACCAGTGAAACACCAGTTCATGATGGTTGCCATCAGGGCCAAATGCAACGTGAGTAGCACCTTTATATTCCAGTTCCCGCCAGTTCGCGGGGTGGGGGAGGACTGTTTTCGAAAATCCACAAAGTTCAATAACAATGGAATCCGCGCCGTTTTTATAAGCCTACTTTGCTCTATTTAGAAACAAATGTAGAGAATTATTAGAATATTTAAAGAAAATATTCTTCACGCAAAACTTACGCGAAAACTACTAATTTTTTGAAAAAAAAAGTGCACGACATTCTTTTAAAACGTGATTTTTTAGAACAAGAGTTTTCAATAAAGAAAAATCTCTATTATCAAAATTGGAATTTTGCAATATTTATTTTTTACAATTTTCGAAAATTCAAAGAGTGTATCAAAAATAGTATCTGTGCCATTTTATCAGCGTACTTCCTTGTATTCGAGAAAAAAAACATTTCTGAGAATATATTTTTATATCCTAATATATTTCATGTAAAATCATTCAAGAACTACTTACATTTTTAAAATTTGTACACCGCCTTATCATCTTATTTAAACAACTGTCCTTGAAAAACAGATTTAATTCACAACAAGTCTCTAGCATCAATATTGTTAAAAGACCACAACGAAAATATTTTTAAGTTTGGAAATTTTTCGAACGTTCAGACTTCAACGAAAATAAGAAATATCTCATTTTAAAGGTATCCAGACTCAAACATTAATCCAAAATTTGGAATCGTTTTCGGGAAAATGTTTTTTAAGTCTTCATGTGAAGTATCATCAAAAATATCCGTTTATGTTCGCAGAGCCTCTAATTCGTCTAGATCAATCCAGAAATAATTTTGAAGAAAATCGTCTGTATGGTTTTAGGCGTTAGAGATGGCCAGAAACAGACGTAGATACCCAGACACACAGGCAAACGGGAGATGGGCAGACGGACAGGCAGCAGGAAGGCAGAAAGATAGGCAGAAACGCAGGCAGAAAGGCGGGCAAGCAGGCAAGTACGCAAGCAAGCAAGCCGGCAAGCAAGCAGACAAGCAAGCACGCAAGAAAGAAAGCAAATTGGCAGGCTGGCAGGCAGGCAGGCAGATGTTTGACCTAAAACAATGTTTTTGTGACAAGGCCCCACAGAATGTGGTAGAGGAAGTAATTTAATGCATATACAAAAAAATTATCCACATTTTACATATCAGTGCCTCACAATACGAGATTCTCTGACGAAAAATCGCTACGATCGCTGCAGTATTGCAGTACTTTGTATTTACGACGTAAGCACGCAGCAGGTGCGAAAGAAACGATCGAGCATAGAATCTAAAGCGTTAAATAGAAGAAATGTACACCAGATTTGAAAAAAATCAAAGGGTAATTCATTGGAAGGATTGATGAAGGCTGATAAAAAATAAGAGAAGGGGATCGAGAGGTTGGTGACCGACAGGGTAAGGACAGGGATCGAGAAGGCGAGACCAACAGCGAGGGGTATCGAGGCGTATATCAGGACAGTGTAGGGACACAGACATGTAGGGGCAATTGAAATGGAAATACACACTGAGGAACGACACATGACAGAGCATAGTGAGAGCGGCGACGGACGGAATCCCATAAGGTTAGTGCATGCTTTTATCGTGGGAGGTGGCGGTGACCTTTCCCGCTGGCTGGCTAGATCCGGCGTCGACGTACGTCGACTTGCAGTGATTTTAACAAACCAGATATTTCCCACCAGCGCGGAACCGCCCCAACCGGGACAAGCTTTAGCATTCTTTAAGGCTGATAGAGAAAAAAACGACCGGCAGGGATGTGGAGATTTGGCAGGGGTGCGATCATGAGGGTGGGACTCAAAAGGTTTACAGATTTTCCCGACTGGTCTCCTGGACTGGGTCTCCTGGGTGTGGTACTGTGGTACTGTGGTGCATGTGTGTGTGTTTAAGTAAGGCGTGAGGAAATAACAAGAAGAAGGAATGATTGTGTGCGGTCCGTGGTCGCTTTGTTAGGATACTGATCCGGTATTCACGTGTTGTTGATCGCAGAAATCACGGAAAACTACCTATCAGAGCAGCTGTCCGCTATCATTCTCCTTCAGAGCCTGAAATCAACTAAGCTTACAAGGTAGCGTCGAAAATCGTGCCACTTTCGGGACTCGAACGCTAGTACGTCCCGATCAAAGGCACTTCATTGAGAGTAGTTGATGGCTTGAGCTCCCTTTGCCGGACGGGAAAGAACAAGGATGCGGGGGGGGGAGGC